>JAULKQ010006550.1:0-50231 GCA_032356285.1 Smithsoniella earleae | reverse complement strand
CCAAGATCTGCGTGGCACGTGCGTATACACGCCTATGCAGAACCTTGTAATATGTTCGAATCCCTCCCTCACCGCCAACTATCCTGTTGTTTTTAAAGAATTTAATTTTTAAATTTTCCATTTTTCCTCCATTTTGCCCCCGTTTTGGCCTATTAAATACAAGCATAAACACACCTATACAGAATCTGCCGGTTTTGTTGTTTTTGGTTTTTCCTTATAACCGATCCCTATAATCTTTGAAATAATCCGCGCTGAATTCGGCGTTTCATCCTTGATGATTGACGCATAATGCTTTTTCAGCATTTCAGTGCCATTATGTCCCATGTCCCTAGCAATAAGCTCAAGGGGAACATGCCTGGTAATAAGTCTTGAAGCGTATGTGTGCCTAGTTTGGTTCGTGCCGCGCCGACGAATCCCAGCTATTCTGAAAATTGCGTCATACCTCCTTTGAAGTGTCGTTAAGTCCCAGGCGCCCGTGCTTGCATTGGGGGATACGTTTATAAATATCGGTCGAATCATCTCTACCACAGATTTAATGTTGTCGTAGCCAACAACCTCCACTTCAACCGGGTCCAACATAAAAGAATACTGCCGTAGCTTTAAAAGGTATTCCCACGCAGGATCAAGCAAAAATATTTCGCGCTCTCGATACTGATTCTTCGGCTTTTTGTAATTGCCATCAACTAAATTCCGCTGAACTTTAATTTTCCGATTGACGAAGTCAACGTCTTCCCAAGCAAGCGGCATGAGCTCCGATGTACTTAGCCCTACCCAGCAATTAAACAGAATCATCAATATATCTTGAGGCCGATGATACTTTGCAGACATTGCTTCTAGCGCATCGAGTTCAGTGTCTTTAAACGGGTCGGCGATATTAGTTGTGGTGTGCTTGATATTTCTAACACGCTCAAAAATATTGTGCCTAGTTTGTGAGTTATAATACGCATCTGTGAGAGCGCCCCGCAGAGGAATAAATGTTTCGTTGGCAGTCTTGATGGAAAGGCCCAAAAAACCTTTACTCTTTGGACCGACCAAGTGTTTCTGGAACTTAAGGATGTCATTCTTGACTAGGTCTTTCGCCTCACGATCCTTAAAGTAATTTTCTATCCTACGCGCATGCTTAACATAATTTTCGTAGGTGCTCGCCGCCAGACGTAGCTCGTTGGCTTCAAGCCAATCTTCAACCAGGTCTACGACACGCGTTCTATTGATGGATATTCCAAGTTCTTCATGTGCCTCTTTGCTTTCAGGAAAGTGATTAGCCCACTCAAACTTCCCCTCCTTAATTTCCACAAGTATTACTTGACGCTTTCGGTCGGCATATATAATCGACTGCTTGTTAATCTTCGCTACGTTTGGCAGAGGTTTGTGGTAGCGCTTACCCTTGACTCTAAAGTCCAAGATAATCTGGTTGCCGCGAATCTGGATGCCGCTAGGCAACTTGTCTATGCCGGCAGGAAGGCTCATCTTCTCGGCTCTGGAAACTCTGCTTGCCAAGCATTGATTGCATCGGGGCTATAGACAATCCGGTTTGCCGGGTTTCGCTTAAAATGAGTACCCTCCAGCCAAAATCCGTCACGCCGGTAATTACTGAGCTGATCTTCACTAAACCCGAATTTGGCTTCGATTATTGACGGAAGAACCCAGTCGCCGCTGACAACGTTATGAACCATCGTCGTCTTCTTAACGATCTTGATCAGTGTTTTTTCTAGCTTGGCAAAATCGATTGCAGCGCCCATTTTGACCTCTCATTTACATCAATTTGTTTGATAAACCTTGTTTCTTTAATTCACGAGCTTTCCGAAGCTCAGTTCCGGAAAATTACTTAGTTTTTGACAGCGATTTCAGCAGGTAGAATAAATTGAATTATTGGCATCTAGCATCTTCAATCTCTAGCTTAATATCGCAATATTATTTTTCACGCTCACCGTAAGTTTTCATAAATGCTGCATGATCAACAGTTTCTTCTTTTTCTTGCATTTTGTTCTCCATTGCGAAGTTTTTTAGCGTTACAATAATCTAGTGCTTCGTATAACTTTGGATCAACTCATGTATGTCACTGCCAAACTCATGAACCAGAACGACAACGATTAGAAACAACCAAAACCCAAAATCACCCATCGCTTTATCCTTAGTTTCGCTCTCGACTTTCATGTTCATGCGTTAAAAGTGCTCGCAAGCAGCACAAGGGTACTCAGATATATCCCGAGAGTTATGCTCACAGGCATCACAGGGCGCGTTTATGTTCCCATCCCGATCATCACTCTTAACAAAAAGATCTTTCTTCTCGCTGATGTTGATGGCTTCGGCGCAGTTTGCTCGAACATATGCTACCGCACCCTTGTCATTGAGCGCGCACAACTCCATTTCGCTATCGCCGCCGTCTCGCATATAAATAATCTGATCCATCATCCTCGACCCTTCAAAATCTGTTGCTGATCAACCCAATCCACCTGTATTTCCTGCTTAAACGTCAGAAGCCAGAGAGTTTGAAATGGCGATTTTCTTTTGTATGGACAGCTAGCAATTCCAAGACCGCTCTTTGCCTTGCCGATAGCGTCTGCTCTAACCGTGTCTGCAGCATTTCGTTTTATCATCACCAATTGCCTCATTATGTTAAGCATCAGTAGCGCGGCTAGATGGCTTGTCGTTCTTTTTTGCCTGATCTGCAGCTACATTGAGTTTTGATAGCGCCAACAGAGAAGGGCGCACCTCTTTTGGATACTCGGACGGCTTAAAGTTTTTGTTCATCCTCTGCAGAACGCGTCTGTGGACGCACTCCAGGTTATTAAGGTCGCAGTTCTGACGATCACCATCTTTGAACACTACGGCATGGGATTCTGGAAGCGCACCGTTCTCTTGCTCCCACAAATAAAGATGCTTCAATCGAAAGCGTGTTGGCGCACCAGTATGAGGATTACTCTCTGGCACCTTTATTTCGATATAGCCGTCCTTTGTAATCCGCTCAGAAAACATAGGTCTTACGTTGGCCGGCACACTGCCTTTTTTAAAGCTGGTAGCGTTCGGGACCTTTAGTCCTGAATTCGGGTGCGGGATATTGCCTTTCTCATACCGGCCATCACGGCCCGTCAGCCAACCATTGCGTTTGCAAAGTGACGCAATGTTTGCGACAGAAAGATCCCGACCAAACTTCTCGTTAAACTGCGCTGTGAGATCAGATCTCACGAGCGTTCGCCTGGCCGATATAAAGCAAAGCTCGACCTCTGAGTATTTAATCCAGCGGCCTTTCATGACAGCATCTTCGGTTTTTTAGTTGCCATGGGAAGGTCGGCCGACTTGACTGCTGCATCTAGCGCTAACCTAGCGTTGCTTATGATCTCCTTTGCCACGCTAGTAACAGAACTTGTTCTCTTTATTTCCTGCTCAAGCTCATCACCCTTGAGCCCGTCGGCGCTAAGGCGCTCCATCTGGGAAAAGAGGTGGTCGTTAAGTTTTGATAGTGTGTTTTCTTCTTCGCTCATAGTTATTTACTCTCTTCCAGGCATGACAAGCACCACTGGGTTGTTATCTCTGTGCTGCCTGCTAGTTATGCGGATCGCCTTATTCGTACCAAAGAACTCAAACTTAAGCGGCCACTGCTTTCCGAAAATCTTTGCAGCGACACCTACGTAGTGAGCATTGATGGCAATGGTATCTATGCTTTCTCTATCTCCATCAGGGAACACGGCCAACACATCAGGGAACTTACCGTCGATCTTTTCGTAAGCGACTAGGTTTTTTTGGTTGCCAGGAGGGTTCATGTACCGCAAGTGTGCCAAGCCAACGTCGTTACCGTTAAGGACTAGATCCACAGATTCGCACCTACCTGGTATCGTGTCGTTGAACTTAACAATCACATCTTCACTTGGCGGATTCTCTATATCAGCCTTGAACGCCATGTGACCATTTGTGCCAGCAACAAAGCCTTTGGACGAAATCAAGATTCCGTTTAGATAATAACGGACGTCGTTTTTTGCCATGCAAGCAATCGCGCCGCGTAGTACCTCTGCAGGAATACTGATTAACTCTTCAGTAACCCCTTTGTTTTTATTTTCGCCAGTCACAATATTTCCTCTATGGTATTTTTTAGAACGGGATGTCATCGTCAAAGTCGTCCATGGGTGCCGGTTGTACTGCCGGCGCACTTGGTGACGGTCGAGTGCCGTTTTCATTCAAGCCAGATGCTGGCGGCTGATATCCCCCGGTGGAGGGCTGCTGCTGGGAGGGCGCTGCTGGCGAGGCATCAGCTCTCGACTGAGAACTCAACATCTGTAGATCGCCCACCACAATCTCGGTGATATACCGTTCGGTACCGCTTTGATCTTTCCACTTCCTTGTTTGCAGCCGTCCTTCGACATAAATCTTAGAGCCCTTCCGCAGATACTCTTTTGCAATTTCAGCAATACGATTGAAGAAGACAAGTCGATGCCATTCAGTCTTGGGTACCATTTGACCGGTCTGCTTATCCTTGTAGCTTTCATCTGTCGCAAGATTAAGGCTAGTGATTGCGGACCCTTGAGCACTAAAGCGGGTTTCTGGGTCCGCGCCCAAATGCCCAATCAAAATGACTTTATTTATTCCTCTAGCCACGACTGCGCCCTCCAAGTTTATCTGATCGAATTAATGCTCCGCATTCAGCGCAACTACCGTTAACCATGGTGTGCTTGAGGCAGTCATGAACTTCCTGATTTCTCAGCTGGTGCGCATAGCTCACAAAGAACTCTATTTCAGACATGATTCGACCCTTAGTCATGACTGTTGGCAGATACGCGATATACGCACGTATCGCGTCATCTATCGCGTTTGCTTTTATCTCTGCCAACTCATCCATTAGCTTGTTGCTCGCGCACCTGCCGACTCTTTCTCTTTCTGGATCCGCTGGTAGATTTCCTCTCGATGAACGGAAATCGATTTTGGAGCCTCAATACCGACACGAACCTGATTTCCCTTTACCCCAAGAACAGTCACAGTTACGTCATCGCCAACCATTACTGTCTCGCCAACTCGCCTTGTTACTATCAACATCGATCTTCTCCTATTGTAAAAAAAGCCCGCTCCACAAACGGGCAAAAGGGTGGGGCTATGTCGCTCCCCGCACTAAACCGGTTAAACTTTGGCCTTACCCAAGTATCGAAGCGCAATACCGTGCACACCGAACATATCGAAAAGGTCCTGCTGGTTCATTTCCAAATATGGCTTTGGCCAGCTCGTTAATTCTTGGGTGTTCATTTCAAATGCTCCGTAGAGATAACGGGAGGTCGAACGATTCGATCAGCCTCGCGCTTTGCTTTTACATAAGCCCACACGCCGGTGCCGAGCAACAAGCAGCAGAACCCAAGCAGGCCAAGAGTGCTAACAGTATCGATATCAGGAAATTGCATAAGAGGGCTCCGGGCGAAAGGTGTTAGTGCGGGCAAAGTTCACGCGAAGAGTGGGCAAAACACTCAGTGCAAGCATCGCCGCAACCACGAACCTTGCCCAGCCATTCTGAAATGCCTTGCACATAAGAAGATTGATGGGGGAGTCCACGCCATCAACTTCAGTCTTTTCGTACGCCCGTCCCTGCTGCTTTTTAATCGTGTCCGGAGAGGTGCCGATGATTTTTGAAATAGTTGACTGGCTGGTGCCAGAAAAGCGCCAAGCTGTTATTTCCTCTTCGCGTGGCGAAAGGATTCCTTCAAAATCAACTACTAAAAAAGTATTGTTATCCATTTTTATTTTGATCACTGCAAAATCTCCGCGCATCAGGAATATTTGCAGATTAGCGTATCGCTATTTTTTAATCAATAGCGATACGCTAAATTTATCTGTTTTTTTAAATCGGCTTTATTTTTGGTGCGAAAAAAAGCCGACTTTAGTCGGCTTTCTATTTGTGCTAGAGCTGCTTGCGCTTGGGTTGTGGCCAGATTCTACGTCATGGAATCAAGCCAGTGCTCTTCAGAAATAATTCGAATTTTCTGTCCTTCGTCTCTCAGTTCTACGGCTCTTTGTATTTTTCGGCCATGAGTTGAGTGCAGCCAGTCGCTGCTGCATATTGAACCTATTACTAAGTAATCTGTGTTTCTTGTTGGGTTGCTTGCAATGGTTGCTCCGCGGTCTTTGCCGACAGATTCAACCTGACGACGACCGCCAGTTGCAAATTTCCCAGTAAAACAAAAGGAGGCGGTGGCATCCACTCTGGGTGGTGGCACGCAAAGTGGAAGCGTTGTAGATCCAGGCTTCGAGTCGACCCCGTCACCCAAAATAGCCCCACCAGTAACATTCAACAGAGTTTCGAGCAGCTCTTTTTCCTCGCTCTCGTCGAGAATATTATCTTCCAGCATCTCTTGTACGCGCTGATATAGCACATTTGCAGGCCACTGGTTGGCTACACTTTTATTTTGTTCCAGCCAAGCAAGTAGAAATTCAGACTCAGATTGTTCGACCGAGCCGTTTGCAAGTATCCCTTTGCAGACGCCTATCAGTTCGTCTATTTTCCTGTTTGTGACTCTGGCTGAGCTGAACGCTCTGTTAGTTGGCTGTCCATCCTTATCTGTGCTCATCTTACAGTTCCTCTCTTGTTGTTCTTGCGCTCGATTGGGTTTTGAAGGTTTTGTCGTTGGTTGTTATCTATATCTCCCGCTAAACATGGCGCGACCAACTATCACAGCGCTAGCGTCTAGATTAACGATTTTTTCTGGCCAGTTGGGATTTAGCGGCTTGATATACCACAGGTCGCCGGAGTTTATTGCGCGTTTGAATGAGATCTTTCTGCTTTCATCTTTAACGACGATATCGGTATTGTGCGCTAGCTCTGTTTGGGAGCTGTCGATAAAAACTATTTCTCCATCCCTGTACCCTCCGGAAGATGTGTCGTCCATCGAGTCCCCTGTTATCTTTAGGGCGAACGTTGCTTCTAGATTGCAGTTTGGTGGGCACGGGAGCCATCCTTCTACCTTTTCGTCAGATGGGATGTTCACTGGATCACCCCAATATCCTGCGCTTGCCCACGTTATAATGGGAACCATTCCGGCAACCTCTAAAGATTTAGCTCGCATGCCTGACGAGGGTGTGGATGGGGTATCGAGCCAGCCATTGGGTTTTTCGCAGCTCTTTTCTATATATCGAGCGATGTCGTTCGACATTCCTCTCGGCTTTCCTGTTTTAGAGTCCTTTGATGCGTTCAGCCACTGGCTAAGTTGGGATGGGTCTTTATTGATGCTTTCTGCTAAAGCTTTTGCTGACCCGTGTTCGGCCACAAGCTCCTTGAGCTTAAGTATTCTTGTTTCAGCTATTGTTTTCATGTCTATAGATTAATAGCGATACGCTAACAATGAAATTGGCGTATCGCTTGATTCCTAGTTAGCGAGGCGCTAAAGTAAGGCGAATAATTTCGCACGAGATAAAAAAATGACGCTATCTGACTACGTGACTGAAAAGCGAGGACGACAATCCCAATTGGCAAGCTTGCTTGGTGTAACGCCCGTCTTAATCCACCAATGGGCTAAATCAAAACGAAAAGTACCCGCTGAGCGCTGCGTTGCTATCGAGGATGCATCCAGAGGAGTCGTCACTCGCTACGAGCTTCGTCCTGATGTTTTCGGGTCTGCATGCTCTCATGACACCAAAATCATTTAACCAATTTCGGCAAGTTGGGACAATGACCTGTTCGGGTCCTGTTATTACGTACAGCACTAAATGACTCAATACGGATAAGAAACCACGCAGGCACGGATAAGAACAATGAACACCGAAGAAGAAAGTCAGCCAGATAAAGCCAAACACTCATTGTGTGAGGAGAGATGGTCTAGCCAAGATAATAGCGGAGACTTTACATGGAGATAACGCACAAGATTGTAATTGATGGGATCACAGCAACTCTTCGCGTTGAAGTGCCCGCTGCAGGTTCTGAGCTTTCGCTCGTAGGGCGTTTAAGTCAATTAGAAGCTGGTAGTAGCGCTTTTGATATTTTGGAGGAAGTGTCTCCGCAGTTGATCCAGGTAGTGAGTGAGAAGCTTCTTGAAGTGCATCATCAAATTGTTGGAACGCTGCAGAAGCATGTGCTTCAGGATGATTAGGCGTCGACATAGGTTAAGTCCTTCTGTTGGTTGGAAGTTATGTTGTGGATCAGGGGTGATTCAGCATATCAGCCAACAGAAGGCATTTGAATTTAAAGCGCGCTGTTGATGAGCGCATCGATCGATTGTTCAAGACAGCTTAAAAAAACCGAAGCGGCAAGGATAACAATAATGACAACCGAAGAGACCAATCAGGCCAACAAAGCCAAATGTTCAGCGTGCAATCAAGACTGCAACGACAAGTTCGTGGAGTTTTTACTTAGCGAAGAAGGGCGGCGAATTGTAGGTGATATTGCCGCACCGCCATCGATTCAAGATATACAAAGCGCTATCGAGAAATCTGATTTTGTGCTTATCGATAGTGATCTAGAAGAGTCCGTAAAACACCCATGGCTCGGGTCACCGGCAGTATTTATATCGACCGTGGCTGATCTGGCGCACTTTATCATTCTTGATGACGGCGGCTCGCTTGTCGGATCAGGTTCAACATCGATATCAAAAATAGATGCACTAGCGCAACATTTAATGGTTAAGCCAGACAGGGTGTTTTTAGATGCCGCCGGTTTGTTCACATTAGAGCGCTACAGGCTAATAACTAATCATGATTATACGCCCTTTAAGTGTGGAGACGGCGAGGTAACACGGTTTACATATTACCCGGCTATGGGAGTCGACATTCTTATCATGAATGCGAAAGAGTCCCCGGCTTTACTCCTTTCCTCCGTCATTACAAAAGATCACCAAAATAAAAACAGCCACAGTTGAAATCCATTGTGACTCAAGCGCATTCGAGGCGCCGCATTAACCGCTTAGAGCGATTTATGAACACAAGAGGTTTATTAAACAATGAGTCTTGATGCAACGATTTGGGCGTGGAAACAGCGCATCCAAAAGAATCCGCATGCTAGTCGATCGGCGGTTAAGATCGTGCTGGTGTCCTTAGCCGATAGAGCGAGCGAGCAGCATACGTGCTATCCAAGTATTGCTCGTTTGGAGCTTGATACCGAACTGAATCGAAAGACAATCTTATTGGCATTACGCCATCTGTGTGAGATTGGCTTGATAGCGGATACGGGCGAGCGCAAAGGTCGAACCAACCAGGTAAAAGTTTATCGGCTGATAAACGTCCTCGGCAGAGAAGACATCCCGCTTGCTCCGGAGAGCTCCAAGCCTAACAGTACCAAAAGTGGAACTGTTAAAGAAAACAGGGAGAAGTGGGAAGAGGGTGAAAGTGCACCTAAAGAGACCCAAAAACGGAACCGTTCCAAAAGCGGCACTGTTAATGATAACAAGGAGAAACAGGAACAGGCTGGCGATACCTTAAAAGAAACCCAAATACGGAACAGTTCCAAAAGTGGAACTGTTAAAAGTGGCGAGGACAAGCAGGCCGCTGATAGTGAGGCTTTAGAAGCAGCCCAAATACGGAACAGTTCCAAAAACGGAACAGTTCCAAATTTACCAGATAACGAGCCCAAATTTGGGACGGGTGAAGAGACCCAAATTTGGGCTACAGAACTTCCCAGTATTGAACTTATCAATGAACCTTCTTCCGCACCGCCTGTTGGCGATGACGGGGGAATGAAATCCGAAGCGTGGGTTTCAGCAAAAGGTAAGACGCTCAAGAAAACCCAGCAAGTTATTTTTTCTACGCTTTGGGATGCATACCAACACAAAGAGGATAGGGCGCAGGCCATCGATGCATTTCTCAAGCACCTCTATCCAAAATTCACGCAAGACGCCGATGCTAATCGATCGCTACTAAGGCAATTGCTAGCGGCGATTGCTCGCCACGTAGCAAAGCGAAGCGATGATTGCACGCCGCTGTACTTTGAGAAGTGGATTAAAAATAGTCGATGGGAAGATGAACCATTCGATAGCTCTGTTGCAACCGCCGACAATGACGCCTCTGGCTCGCCTAGCGTTCCGGACTGGAAAACGCTTGGATTCAGGTCGCAAGACCTAAGGGCGGAGTATGACTCTAAATGGATAGAGCTTCAGAAACTGAATGCGTTACCTCAGCTGTCTGACGCACAGAGATCTATTATTAGCGACATCCGCGCTCGATTAAGACAGATTGCTCCAGTCAGTCCTGAGGGTTGCGAAGCATGAGCCTTGAAGATAAGCGCGCCGCAGTCTCAAGCGCTGAACTGATTGCGCTGGCTTCGCGCCGCAAAACGTTTTGTGTTTTAGACAACACCGACCTGCAGTTACAGACCAGAGAGTTGCTTAGGCTGGTTGATGGTCAGGGCAATAGCATTCTTTGCGATGTAACGTTTGTTAGTAACGTTGGCCTGCCCGCTAATCATATCGCTGTATCGGTCAAGCGAATTGATGACTTGAGTGAATCTGACTTTATGAGTTACGGGCAAAGTGAAGCCTATTCCAAGGCCCGCCAGCTGAAACAGTGGCAGATTCAAGGGTTCGATAGCGCCGAGCAAAAAGAGCAATGGATAAGTTTGACGAGACTAATTAAAGACGGAACAAAGCGCGGCGCCAGCGTAAAGGCAAAAAGAGTCGCCGAGGAATCAAGGCAAGAACTCAGTTTGATCAAAGAAACTCGAGACCGAAACTTAGGTATGGAGATGAAAAGGTAATGGCCAATCAGCACATTGAAGATATGCACCAGGAAAATCTTATTTACTGGACCAGATTTGTAAAGGTAAAGCTTGCGGACTGTTCAGTGGTGCCGCTAAGTGATGTGATTTATGCGGTACCCAATGGAGGTAAACGAAATAAATCTGAGGCAGCCCGCCTAAAGAAGCAAGGAGTAAAAGCGGGCGTATCAGATCTTAATTTGATTGTGCCGTCCAAGGGCTTTGGTAGCCTCTATATCGAAATGAAAAAACCAAAAGTTAAAGGAAAGCAGGATCCTGTTGTCCAGGCCTCGCAGAAAGACTGGCTTGATATCGCGATGCGCTGCAATCACCAGGCAGTTGTTGCGTATGGCGCGGATGAGGCAAAGGATGCGATTCGAAGCTATTTAGGGGACCTTCTGCTAGATACTCGAGCTAAGCTTTTTCCCAAAGCATAGCTCTATTTTCGGAAGTATTGGTTCTCTGACAATAGCCATCTATATCTAGCGGCAGCATGAATAACAAATAGGAGCATACTTAATGGGGACCAAAAAATTCCACCCCGAAGCGTATCGAATTGAGAAAGCCGAAAACCTTATGACATTCTGGGCCTGGCATCGTTTTCGTGAGTCGCTAGGCAAGACGGTTGAGTTCGGCACGGGATATTGCGGAGAATCTATTTTGCTCTCTTTTTCTGGTGGCGACGCCTACAAACCGTTTTGCTTTAAGATAAAAACTAACGCCAAGCAAACGCGCGAAAAGCGCGAATCGGAAGAGCCTCTAGGTGGAGGTATAGGTGGTTACTCGAAAAGAGATTACGCTCACCGCGTTGAAACGTTGTGGGTCAAGAATTTTTCGCCTAGACAGATTATGCTGCTTATGGGGCTGCACCTTCCGCCCGAAGCATACGGCGGCGATAAAAAACTTACCGATGCGAAGATATCTAGGATTTTTGACTTCAAACCCGCCAGAGCGTGCCAAATTAAGTTTACAGCGATGAGATTGGTGGTAACGGAGCTATTGTCGCCAAACGTTACAAACTAGGTCAGCTGGAGGCTTGCTTTGAGGTAGACTTCGACTCTTCGTATTGAGCGATAGCTTTTTCAGCCATTTTAATGGCTCCTTTGCCATCCGCAAAATAAAAAGAGGCGTCGATATGATAGTCCGCTCTTATTCTTACGCTCTTGAGGGTTTGTAAGCGATTGCCAAGCTTTATTTCATCTTTTCCGGAACACGACTTAAGGGTATTTATGATCTTTTCATGAGAGCCGCCAGCACGCACCTGATCAAACGGCTTCGCCGCATCAAGACAGTAATGGTAGAGCGCATAGTAAGCCCTGTTTGCCGAGTTTCGTGCGGCTCCTTCGCTTTCTTCGAAGACTGTTTTAGATGACTCTAAAAGGTCGCTATACTGAATTGCCATCTAGAGCTCCCTCCTTAATATCATCGAAAGACTCAAAGAAGGTTGCCACAAAATAGTTTGCGGCGGGATTCCGATCTAGCTCATTTAGAAGAGTGTCTTGCCATGATTCTTCGATAGCATCAACAACCTCTTCATCAGCATCTATGTAGCTAATGAGTTCTGCTACACCTTGTGGATTTTCATTATCCAGGAACAACCTATCATCAAAGTTGTAGCTTGCTATTTTGAAATGTTTGGAAATTGAGGATTCTGCCGCTGCAAAGAAGGCGCAAACATCTGCCTCTGTAAGATTTCTTTCACTGCAAAAATCTACGAGTTCTGTTATCGATTTAAGTATTTCAGATTCATCTTTATCTTCTGGCTTTAGTTTCTTCCATCGATAATAAAGGTCGAGTGACGTTTGGCCTTGACCTGTTCTAAACGCCGCCCTAGCTGCCGCTATGACGTACTCAGGTATCGCCTCAAAGCTATGAAGATGATCTAATCTGACTTTTGCGGATAGCTGACGCAACCCGATGCGAGATAAAGAGATAGCATAGGTAGAGACGGTATGAAAGTTGTAGTCCAGCTCAATGGACTTCTCCCCATGAAATCTTACTTTCTCGGGATTACCTTCAAAGGTGTAAATTACTGAAAGCGTTTTGTGGCCGTCCGCCTTTAGAGACGGAATATTAAGTGTCCGCTCAATTTCGGCCTTGTAGCGACTAAGTGTAACCTGGTCCGGGCGAATATTGTTTTTTGCCGCCTGAATTAGTTTGTTGAAAATATCTTCTGACGCTTTTAGCGGTATGACTGACATCTTGCCACCTGAAATATTGATTCCGTCCATTTGAACCGGCTGTGCATAATATGCACAGATTGGCTTTAAATCAATGGTATTATCGGCATGCCGTATTGAAATGATAGCTTACGCTCAGAGTTTTTCATTAGCGAGACAGATATATTGACTCTCGTTAAATTTTCATGCACGATTCAGGCACACTGCCATTAGTTCTGTTTGGCAAACGAATAAAAGCCTTCCTGGCGCAAGAAGCCTCGCCACCCTTTAGGGTCGCGGGGTTTTTTTGTTGCGTTCGAAAAATGGTGCTGCCATGTCTAGATACTTTGACAAAGCGTTCGAAGAGCTAATGCTATGGGAAGGCGGGTCGCGGTTTCATAAGGTGCTCGGTGACCATGGTGGCGCCACAAAGTACGGAATTTCTCTGCGGTTTCTTAAGGGCTTGCCTCCGGAGGTATCTGACGTTGATCGTGACGGTCACATCACTGAGATGGATATCGCGGCTCTGACAGCAGAAGAGGCTAAGGGCTTTTGTTATAAATATTTTTGGGCTCACTATCAGCTTGGCGTTTATAACTCGCCAGCAGTGGCAACTAAACTATTGAACATTCTTTTCAATATGCGCAGTCGCGTCGCTGGGCGAGTCGCCCAGCGCGCATTAGCGTGCTGCAAGGTTGATGGCATCATTGAGGATGGGATTCTTGGCCCTCGCTCCCAGGCCGCGATTAACCAGGTATCTTGTGATACTTCTTTGACTGCCATGTTTTTGAGCACCTTGCGCGCGCAGCAAGAGGGTGTCTACAGACTAATTGTTGCCAATAATCCTCACCAGAATAAATTTCTAGAGGGCTGGATCCGGAGAGCTCGCGATTAGCGATATTCTAGCAACCAATCTAAAAGTGGCAATTGAATGACAGGACCCGAAAAAAACATTAGACGAGTAGAGTTGCGTGATTTATTGCTCGTAACGATCACGGGTATTTTTTCGATGATCTCGGCTTACTTTATATTTGCCGGTGGCGCGAAACAAGCTGATGCTGAAATGGTCGACACGCTGTATAAGCAAGTTCAAACGCTGCAGGCGACTGTTTTTCAACAAAACTCCAAAATCGTATCGCTTGAGATTCAGTTAAGCAAAAAATATGAGTCGTCTGCGATCCTGAAAGCGTATCTCGATGCGATGCCTTATCCAGCATGGATAAAGATTGTTGATGTTGATGACTACGGCGAAACCAAATTTGTGATGTGGTATGTAAACGATGCCTATGAAGATTTTTTTGGCGTTTCATCCGCGCGCTACATAGGTAAAACAGACTTTGAGATATGGGATAAGGTGACAGCTCAAGGATTCTACGACAATGACATGATCGTGCTAACCAAAATGTCTGATTACTGCGTTAGTGAAAATCTTCCGAAAGAGCCGGAAAGTACAAAGATTGTCAGCGGGTTTTCGTGCAAGTGGGCAGCAATGGTTACGAGTCGCGTAGCGATTGCAGGTCAAATTATGTTGGACAATCAAACAAAAATCCCCAAACAGGAAACAAGACAATGAAGCTTAAATCTATGATAACAACCGTCCTAGTGGCGGTTTTTTTATGCCTGTCTACCGGCTGCACAATGCTGCAAACGGCTGCTGAAAAGGTGGCTGATGTCGTCAATGAGAACTCATTCTTAGTTAACGTTGGCACTCGAACAGCTGTTGAGTATTACATCAACCAGAAGGACACGCTCGCTAGTCGAATCGACCGCGCCAAAGATGTACACGCTCGGTTCCAGCTTTGCTTGGAATACATCGATGAGAACCCGAGCGCGTCGATCAATACCATCCTAGAAGTTGTGGATAGTGTGATCGAATGGGACAAACTATCGCCCAACGAACGAATTATTGTTCAAGAGATTGTCCACCAAGTTGAGCTAGAGCTGAAGACCGAAGTTGATAAAGGCGGTCTCGAAGATGATACGCGGATAGCAATTCGCTCCCTATTCGAAGTGGCCATTAGTGCCGCTAAAGTCTACTTGCTGGGCGTCTAATGAAGCACGGCTTTCACGATGCTTTAAGCGTTGACGCTTTGCGGGGTGACGAGTGGGTCACTGATGAGACGATTCGTTACTTTAGCTCGTGTTGCTTCTTGATTGTTATCCCTGCGGGTCTGGTGACAGATCTCGCCTCGAACCCTTGGTGGATACGCTGGCTGATACCAGTCAACGATGATCATCGCTTGCCTAGCGCATTGCATGACTATCTCTACCACGTACAAGGCTGTCTTGCTGGTAGAAAGTGGACTCGATTCAAGTGCGATATGGAAATGTTCTATGCCTCTAAGACGTGTGATGTTCCTTTCTGGGTTCGGTTTTTGATGTTGATAGGCGTTCGTGCCGGTGGTTGGTGGTCATGGCACAAGTGCGGTGGGCGTATTAAGAAAAACTGGTCAAAGTTGTGGACAAAATAGACCGAACTTGGCGAGCCGCAAACCGTGGCGATAACAAATCTTGCGCGCTGTATAAGTTTATTTATACACGGCTTTCGTATGGATCGATCCGTAGACCGGACACCGAACCAACATGGCGATGTTATGACTAACCCAGAAGAGCCAAAAAACATCGTTCGATTGAGTGTCGTTTTGTTGTTGTCTGTTCTATTCGCCAGCGCGTATGCAGCAACGCCGGTTGGCAAAACGTGGTCCAAAGCTGAATCAACAATTGATTGCGGCAATGGTCGCCGCGGCACGAAGTGCTTTGAGCTTCGAACCGTAAATTTAACCTGGGATCACCCCACGCAGTGGGTAAATGACTCGCCGCTTGCGCTAAGTGAGGTGGCTCATTATGTCATTCAGATTGAGCGTGCTGGTGTTGCATTAATCATTCAAAAGTCTGTTGGTAAAGGTACGGCTACCACAGAACCCGCCATTTCTGGCGACTACACATACCGAATGGCGACGATGACAAGTGATAGACAGCTTGGCCCGTTTTCAGAAGACGTTTTTTTAACAGTGGATTAAGCAAGAGGAATACAAAATGAAATCTATGAAATCAATTAAGCAGTTATTGGTCGGCGTGATCTTCGCGCTCGCAACGGTTTTCACGGTATCACCCGCCTTCGCGGCCGATGGCGTGTTTAATATCACCAAAGGGCGTGTCAATGAGTTAGTGAATCGAGTTGACGCGAACGACCCCGCCAACTCTGTTCTAGTCGTTGAGTTGTTTCAAACCATTGAAGCCGATGCAACGCTTGAGGATTACGATTCTCTTTCTGCAATGTTGGCCGGGTCAAATACACTCGCTACGTTTACGAATTATGCGCCGAAGGTGTTGACGGATACTGATGTTGCCGCCGCCGCCGTGAATGACACCGCAAACAATATGGCGTCAGACATTCCAGACCAAGTTTGGACGGCAGCGGGCGGCACGCTCGACAATACGCTTGTTAAGTTGGTTATTTTTTATGACCCCGATTCAACAGGTGGCACCGATGCTGATTTGATTCCGCTTGTTCATCTGGATTTTGCGACAACCACCAACGGCAACGATCTAACCGCTGTCATGGCGGCAACTGGCTTCTTTGTAGCTGACTAAAGCGGGAGCTTATTGTGAGCACAGGACTCAACTTAGCCGCCCGAAATAACCAGGTGGACTTTATCGCGGCGCAATATGATGCGGCTGCAACGCCTGGCACGATTAAAGTCTACAGCGCCCCGCGCCCTTCAACGGGCGGCGGTGTCGGCGCGGCTGTCCTATTGGGCACATACACTCTTGCTTCAACTTCGTTTCCCGCCTCAGTGAATGGACAGGCTGTAGCAAACCCGATAGTAGACGCGCCAGCCATTGCAACGGGAACAGCGTATTGGGCGCGCGGCGAAGATGGAGACGGCAACTTCGTCAAAGACGTTAGTGTCGGCTTGCTGGGCTCTATTGCTGAATTAAAGTTGAAGTCGTTAGAAGTTGAAGACGGCGGCACGTTAAAGGCTCCGTCTTACACAATTATTGCGGGAAATCCTTGATATGTTCTTTGATCGAAAGCGATATGTCGGCCTGCAAACATCAAGCAAGCTGTTTGCTGTTTCAGTCTTTGCAAATTATACGGATATGCCCGCTGACACCCGGACAAACCTTTACATAACAGATTCAGCGGGTAATGAGGCGGCGGCTTATGGGTATAGGTCGGCGGATGATATTCATATTATCTGCGTGTTTAGTTCAACTGAGTCTGATAACTCAATGCCCGCTTTCCCTGGTGAAGTTGAAATTATCACTACAGCAGGGGCAGACTTTCTAAATCGACACATAACGACCGCTGGCGTGCTTTATTTTGGTCAAAGCAACGGCCCTGGCAACGATGAAGAGGACTTCAATCCTGCATGGGATTATGAAGACCCCCGTATTCGAGAATATGCGTTTGATGTTCCTTATTTAGCAGCGGATCAGGAAGGCATTCGAATAGCATCAAATCCGCTTCACTGGCCTAATCTAGCATTAAATCCAAACTATACACCTGTTTCGTCCGCTACTCATTTTGCTAAAGCATTAATTGAGAAGGCAGGGTGGGGCAGTGTAGAAATATTGCCTTGCAATCGTGACGCAACGAGTACCGCTGATTGGGGAGCCTCTTCTGAATTGCGTTTACGTATGCTTCAGATGATTGAAAACTGGCTGACAATGCCGGGTAGAAAAGAGCTAGCAGCGATTGTTTTTCAGTTTGGCGAAACGAATGCGTTATTCGGTACGACTCAAGCATCTTTCGAAACATGGATGGAAAATTTTAAAGCCGACATTATTGCTGAAATTTTATCGCGTACCGGTATCGACATTTCGAACGTGCCTTGGTTGATTGTTGGTTTTGCTTATGATTGGTACATTGTCGGCGGCTCGCGTCAAGGCATTCAGAATGCGCTTGAGTCAGCGCCTTATCGAATGCGTAAAACGTCCTTCGTCACTGCTGATAATTTGCCGCAAAATGTCGATGATGCGATTCACCACACTAACGCCGGTCAGCGAATTTTAGGCCGCGATTTATTGTTAGACGGTTGGTATGCGGCAATTGGAAATGAAAACGGATTAACACCCGCTGGATCGGTCAATACAGGTAGTGCAAGCGAAACTGATAGTGCGGGCTCTGCAACGCCTGATATTGCGAGCCCACCAGTTAACGTTAATACAGGTAGCGCAAGCGAAACTGATAGTGCCGGTTCTGCAACGCCTAATATTGCGAACGCTCCGATTATTGTTAATGCTGGTGCCGCAAGCGAAACCGATAGCGCGCCAAGTGTTACCCCTCAGATTTCATCTGCCACTAATTTCGGGCCGTTTGTGCTTAATGATGCAAACCCGTCTCAGGACACTCAGAATGGCGTAATTACAACCCAAGGCTTTGATAATCTTAATCTGAAATTCACATTCAATGGCGATACCAATTGGGCGCAATATTGGTGCTATTTTCCTAATGACTACCAGAACAACTCAGCGGCATTGCTACGGCTAAGATTGCAACCTGGCGATGGTAATTTGAATGTAATTATGTCGGAAAGAAATGCGGCTCAAGAGTTCATTGATATATTTACAGGCTCTATCCCGTATACGCTATCCACGGATATACCGCTCCGAATTACACGAAATATTTCTAGCTTAGTAAGGCTGCTTTCAGGCGCAACATCGATAGGCAGCGGCACGCATCCAAACCCGATAGCTATTATCGAGGGTTTAATACATTTTGGAAACACAACAGCCGGGTCAGAGGTAACATTCAAGGATATAGAATTATTACCTGGTGGCGAGAATATTGCTGTCGGAAGCGCCAGCGAAACCGATACCGCTAATTCTGCAACGCCCGATATTGCGGCGCCAGCGTCAAGCCGACCTCTAACCGATGCTCTTGGTGGCACTGCTTATTATGCCAACGAAGGTGTAACGGTTGACGCGTCGGGTAATGTGACAAACTGGGCCGACTATTTTGGACTTGTCGATATGACGGTTCCGAATCCAGCGGCAGGGATGAAAGACGGCGGCGCTTTGGGGGCTGTATTCAATGGCACAGCCGCAACATCTCAAGGTGGTCGAGTAGGTGGCGCACAGCAGACGGGTGACAACCTAACGATGATTGCGAGATTCAAAGGTACGTCAGGCTTTGCGATTGCAGCAACCTCGGCAGCGTCGCTAAATCTTGGCGACGTTGTTGCTGATAGTATTTACTTCGCAGGTAGTAATCCAACGGTGCCGCTGTCAGGTGTTAGTGATGACGTTGATCATGAAATATCAATCACAAGAGCGCTCGACGGTACGACAGTAGTCATTCTCGATACAGTCGAAATCTATAACGGCGCAGGAAGCCCACCGAACAACAACGGCGGAAACATATTAATCGGCACCACTGCGTTCGGTTATCCCTACAACGGCAGTTTGAGCTTCTTATATTTCAATAAGAACCTTGCACTTAGCGCGGCACAAGTCGCTAACGTCTTGTCAGAACGGGTTGTTGCGTAATGCTGGGACACGCGGCGCTTTCTGACGTTGCGCTTTCCGACCTCGCGGCACAAAACTATGCGCGGGTTCGTCTTTCTGGTATCACCACAGATATTGAAGCGATTTATATTGGTCCGCCAATTGCTGTCGCTGTTGGTGTTGGTGCTGAAACAGATAGCGCGAATAACGCTGCCGCGCCAATTGCGGTTGATATGGGCGCTAGTGGCGAAACAGATAGCGCAGGAAGCGCAACGCCCCAATCTGAACAATTAGTTGACGCAGGCACCGCAACCGAAACGGATAGCGCACAAGCCGCCAGTGTGGCGCTTTCACTGTCTTCACCGATTGGAATGTTCGAACCAGGTGATACGGTTCAGATCACAATTAATAAAGTGATTGATAGCCTAACGTGTAGCGCGGGCGCCTTAACGCTGATCACTAACAACGGGTCAATCATTGAGTTTCTAGCGCCCGAACCACCTTTATTTGGTGACAAAACGCTCAATTACAACACGGCAATCACATTCACGGCGACAGCGGGAAGCGAAGTAGCCGAGTTTGATATACCAATTCAGCCGCGAGGTGTTGAGCGCTTTGCAGAAATAACAAGTATTAATCCCCTTGGTATTTATGGTAACGACACAGTTTCCCCCGGAGCTTCCGGCCACGCAAAAAACATCACTGGTGATGTCCACGTTGATATGTCGGACGGCACATACAACAATGTTGCAGCAAGTTCGCTCGAATATGCTTTATATGATGGGGTTTGGTCAGACTACGGAACCGAAACATTCCCAGCTCAAGACCTGATTGTTAATGTCGGTGAAGCGAGCGAAGTAGACAGCGCGGGCGGTGCGATTGCTTCAGTGCCGGGCAGCGTTAATGCAGGAACCGCAAGCGAGACTGACAACGCAGGTTCCGCAACACCAACAGTCGGACAAGGTATTGAAGTCTTAACCGGCACAGCTTCAGAGGTTGACACAGCGCAACCCGGGACACCTGAAATACCTCAATCGATTGAAGTGGGTGCGGCAAGCGAAACCGACACCGCGCAAGGCTCAACGATCAGCAATGGTCAAAGTGTCAATGCGGGCACCGCCAGCGAGACAGACAGCGCGGGAAGCGCCATAGCAGAAACAGCGGTTTCGGTGGATGTTGGAACGGCAGGTGAGAATGATTCATCTGGGGATGCAGTGCCTGTTGATGGCGCGTTAGCGGTTGCGGTCGGAGCAGGTCAGGAGAGCGACCAAGCCATCGCGCTTGATAGCATATCCTTATCGCCTTCAACTGCCGTCATTCATACAGGCGGTCAAAGTCACATAACAGTAAATCAGTTTGAATCTTACAGTGACCCGAATTGGACGTGGGATGATGACGTTGTCGAGGCCCAGCTGCCACAGTGGAGCGGAGACGAAGTCGACACGTCCGTACCAGGTATTTATGTTCGAGTGGCCAGCGCTACGAATGCAATTGGTGTAGTAAGCCAAAAATATTATGTCGTTGTTCGGTCAGTAACGCCCTCGGAAGTTGGCACAATACTTACACTTCAGGCGGCGCCTTCCGGAGAGCTGCTGGTGAATGCTAGTGGGATTAGAGTTTATAAGGCCCCAATACTTCTGGCTGATGGCATTTCGAGTAACGAAGCTGGTGAGCTATCCATTTCGGTAGATGGCGTTGATGGAGATTCTGAACGTTACATTGTTCAAACGGCTGATGGAGCGCTTAGCGCTGCCGCTTTAACCGAAACTGGCGAGACCCTGATTCTAAGAGACGCAGTAACCGGCGATGTAATGACAAACCTTGATGGGGTTCGGGTGTATCGAGCGATCGCCGACCTTGTTGATGATGGCGTTACAGACAGTCAAGGAAGGCTTGTCGTTGCCATCGATGGAAGTGTGGGAGATGAGGTTCATCTATTCGTTGCGACGCAGAATAACGAGCTGTCTGGTGCCATGACCGTGACACTGGAGACCTTAAGCGAGGCTTAGTGAGTGCGCAGAACCGGATTGACCCAGCAGAAGCAAATATCAGCCGTTTGGCTATCTATTTTCAATTAGGTCGAGATACGGTCCGTCGAAAAATAGAGCGCGCTGGGATCAAGCCGTCTTCGACAATTGGCCAAACTAGATACTACATGATTGCGGACGTAGCTAAGGCTTGCTTCGGCGTAAATGATAGCAAAGAGGAAGATCTTTTAGATCCTAAACAGCTTAGACCGGCTGAGCAGAAGGATTACTGGATGGCGAAGCAAAGGGAACTTGAATACAACCGAGAGATCGGTGTATTTGTTCACCAAGATGATGTAAGGGCGATATTCCGCGAACTGGCTGAATCGATAAATAACAAAATTCAGTCTTACCCTGACATTCTTGAGAGAGACGAAGGTCTAGCGCCGAAAGAAGTTGATTCGATGGTTAAGCTTTGCGACAGGCTTTCTCGAGTAATGCATGAGGCGTTTATAGAATGATGTTACGTAGTGCAGCATCAATCAAAAATGAGATAGCTCCAAGCTTGCTTCCGCCGATCAGAGACAACGTTAGCGAAAGTGTCGAGAAGTTTGTTTGGACGCATACGCCTGGCGGACATAGTGCTTTATTTAAAGTGCCGAAATACATGCGCCGGCCGCTTGATTTATCAGCCTCTAGGCGATATCAAGGTGTTGTCTTTGTTGGGCCGGCTCAAAGTTTAAAAACGTTTTCGCTTATTGAGTCCGTGCTTGCTTATAACATCAAACATGTTCATGCAGACATGCTCATAACGAATACAACCCAAGATGTAACGAGAGACTTTTCTGATAGCCGGGTTGCACGACTTATCAGATATAGTCATGGACTGTCAGAATTACTGGTTAAGGATAATACTCACGTTAAGACGTTTCGCAATGGTGAGACGCTTTACCTTGGATGGCCTTCAGTATCACAGTTTTCGGGTAAGACGCTTCGATACGTTCTGATGACTGACTACGATCGATATCCTGAAAACATCGATGGAGAGGGTACCGGCTGGCAGCTGGCGTTCAACAGGATCAAGGCTTTCTTAAGTCGCGGAACGTGCATTGCTGAAAGCTCACCAAAGGGTTATTCAACCGACCCAAAAGCTAGCCCCTTATCTGATCATCATTATCCGCCTGCAGAAAATATAACAGGCCTTTATCACCAGGGAACAATGGAGAGGTTTTATTGGCGCTGTCCAGAATGCGAAGTTTTTTTCCAGAATAGGCCTACGTTCGACTCTAAGTATTTGCACATACCTGCTTGCGGGGAGGACCTAAAAGAAGCCGCTGAGCAATCGCGGCTAATCTGCCCCAATCACGGATGCATGGTTGATATCCATAAACACCGCCCCGAAATGATCGATCACGGTGAATGGGTTGCTCACGGCCAGACGATAAGCAAAGCTGGTGTTATTTCTGGCTATGCACCCGATACCGATATCGCAAGCTTTGGTTTTGGAGGATGGGGCGCGCAGCTGCAGCCGGCAAAAACGCTGGTGCTCAAATATCTTCAGGCGAAGCGCATGTTTGACGAGAGCATGGATGATACTGAACTAATGACCGTTTATAACACGCAGCTTGGCAGTGTTATGCAAGGTCAAAAAGTGGGATCTGGCTCTCTCAGGGAAACGTTAATTCTAAGGGCTAGAGATAGCGAATTTCTGAAAATGCAGGTGCCGCCTGAAGTTAGGTTTCTTACGGCGAGGATCGACGTTCAAGCTGGTGCGCTTGGAAAGAAACGGTTTGTTGTTCAGGTTCATGGCCATGGCGAAGATCGTCAGGAGTGGCTGATTGATCGGTTCAATATTCGCACTACGGAATCAAGACTTAATGACGAAGGTGAGGCCGTTGCGATTGAGCCGGGGGCGTATTTAGAGGATTGGGATGAAATCACCAGCCAAGTGATTGATAAAGCCTACCCCTTGCAGTCTGGAAAAGGATATATGCGGATCATTATGACGGTCTGCGACCAGGGTGGTGAAGATGGAGTTAGCGAAAACTCCTATGCGTACTTCCGGAAGCTCAAAAAAGCAGGAAAGCACTTGAGGTTCCATCTCGTTAAAGGTGGCTTGCACAAGAGCGCCGATATTTTCCAAATTACGTATCCTGATGCGCAGTCTAAGGATAAGAAAAAGAAAGCTGCTAATAAGGGATCGAAGGGCGATGTACCAGTCGCGATGCTGCAAACCGACAAGTGCAAAGATACTGTTTACCAGCGCTTAAAGCGCGAAACGGTCGGTACCGGGTATTTTCATTTTCCAGCGTGGCTTGGTGAATGGTTTTTTAATGAGATTACTTACGAAGAGAGAGACGTTAAGGGTCATTGGGATAAGCCAGGCAAGGGTAATAACGAGGCATTTGATTTGTGTGGCTACGGTATCGCGACCGAAAGATTACTGAACGCTCATAAGCCAAATTTCTGGATCCGTCCGCCTTCTTGGGCGCAGACGCAAGATAAAAATTCCGAGGTATTCCAAAGCCTAGAAGATGCTCAGCTCGCGAAGGCTGTCATCAAGAAGCGTAGGCGAAAAGCGAGGTATGTAAGTGAGTAACCAGACGAGAATCGACGAGTTAGAGAGGTTTATCGAGCACCTTGTTGATATGTACGTCAACAATGAACTTGAAACCACCTATGAGGGAGAGACAGTAAAGTTTGGCGACGCAAGGGAGATTCAGTATCGAATAAATCGCCTACGCGATGAGGTTAAAAGGATTGCTCATATCATGGCTGGTGCTCCACGTCGCCGCGTACGTGCTATTCAAGTTCGTTTGGCAGGGGATAACTAATGCAAAAGCCTAGACAAAGAGTTTATGCGAACCTATCGAAAGATCCCGACCCAGAATATACGGCAGGACCCAGAAGTAAGCGTTTGCAGCTCTATGGCGCGTCCAACAATGGTCCCAACCAGGTGCTTAAGGGAAACCTGTCGACACTAAGGCGCCGCACGCGCCACGCGTATCGAAATAGTCCTATGGTGCGTAAAGCAATCAAGTCAGGTGTTGTTAATGAGATCGGTACCGGAATCATTCCTCGGTTTGGTGCCGAAAATGAGCAGGTAAGAACGGATCTTAGGGGGCTGTTTGATCAATTTGCTAAGCAGTGCGACACCGAAGGGCAGTTAGATATTTATGGGCTGCAGTCGGCTTGGTCTGCAGCCCGCCGAGTGTCCGGAGAAGTGTTTATTCGGCGGCGCCCTCGTAAGGCGTCTGACGGACTCGCGGTACCGTTTCAGTTGCAGACGCTTGAGGCGGATTTCGTTCCGGTAGAACTATCCAAAGATCTTTCGAACGGTAATCGGATTACGCAAGGTATCGAATATAACCGCAAAGGCAAGCGCGTTGCTTACTGGATGTATGTCGCCCATCCCGGCGAGGCGGGTTCGGTTGGCGGAACCAAGCTCATTCGCGTTTTGGCAAAAGATGTTATTCATCATTTTAGAGCGGATCGGCCGGGGCAGGTGCGCGGCGAGCCACTTGGTGTTTCTGGTCTTGTCACTTTGACCAAATTTGAGTCTTACAATAACTCCGAGCTTACTCGCAAGGAAACCAGGTCAGGCTACACCGGCATGCTAACCAGGCAGGATCTAGAAGAGGACGACTGGGAATGGGACCCGGTCACAGGTGAAAAGCTTAGTGAAGATGCAGACGGCGCCACATCGACCATTCGATCAGGGACTGTTATTACTGCGCCAGCCGGCACAAGTCTAACGATGTTCGATGGTGATAACACTGGATCCGGATATAAGGATTTCATACGAGAGAAGAAGCTCGAGCTTGCCGTAGCCTATGAAATTCCGTTTGAGTTAATGAGTGGTGATTGGAAAGACATAAACGATCGCATCTATAGAGCGCTGATACAAGAGTATCGCCGGGGCGTTCGTATGGACCAGGACAACCTTGTCATTTTCCAGATTCTTAATCGTATCAAGGAATGGTTTATCGAGTCCGTCGTCGGAAACCAGCTTATTAGAATGCCGAACTTTGCACGCAACAGCGTTGATTACTCGAAGTGTGAGTGGCGTCCGGAGGCGTGGAAGCATATCCATCCGGTCCAAGACATTGAAGCACTCATCAAGGCCAAGGACAACGACCTAGCTTCTGGCGATGGCATTGTCGCTGAAATGGGGTATGACGCGGAAGACATTGATAGAGATAACGTGATTGCAGAAGTTCGTCGTCGAGATTTGCGCGCAGAAAACAACTTGCCGCCGCCGATAAAGAGCAAGCCTTCAGGTGATCCGCCAAACAAAGAAGGCGACCCAGAAGAACCGGACGACGATAAAGATACCAACGAAAAGTAACCCGCCAAGTGCGGGTTTTTTAATGCCCAAATAACGGAGATTCCCATGGAATTTTTTAGCATTTCTAATCATAGCGAAAAACAGCAATCCGCCACCGTCCAGATCATGGATCAAATTGGATACAACTGGTGGACTGAGGAAGGCACTGAGGCGTCGGAGTTTATGGCCGCAGTTCGTGCACTTGGAGAGCTGAAAGAAGTTGCTCTCGAAATAAACTCACCGGGCGGCAATGTGCATCAAGGTGTGTCGATCGCTAATTTCATCAAAGGCCATCCGGCGAAGTGGGTAGCGAAAGTGGTTGGTAATGCGGCCAGTATCGCCAGCGTCATCGCTTGCGCATGCGATACCGTGGAAATGGGCGTTGGGACTAATTTTCTAGTGCACAAACCAAGCTCTCTTCTCTATGGAATGGTTAATGCTGATGAAGCGCGAGACCTAGCAAGCAATCTGGACACAATCGAGACTTCCGCTAGTGAATTTTATCTACCGCGCATTGAGGCGGCGGGAAAAACAGTTAGTGAGCTTGAAGATCTTATGCGCGAAGACCGTTATATGACGGCCGACGAGGCCATTGAGTGGGGCTTTGCAGACTCGCGAACGGTTGATATTCAGGCGGTGGCTTGTGTCGACACCCATATTACCGCCGCTAAAAACCTTTTCGCCTCACAAATGGCTGATCAGTCTACGCAAACCGCGACACTGAATGCGCGTATCAAAGAGCTAGAGACCGAGAACACCGAGCTCAAAAATCCGGTATTGGCCACCAACGAAGCCATCATCGTCGCATTCAAAGACGCGGGCTTGAGTGCCTATGTAGCGGAATACATTGACAAGGAAATGAAGGCGGAAGATCTCGCGGACCATATAGCGAGCCTGAAAGCGCTTGAAGATGTTTGTGCAGCGAAGCGCATCAGCTTTAGCGCGCTCGCCAAGGAGTTAGCAAACCCAGTGACGCTAGTGACGGCGGCATTGAACGAATTCGAAGCGAATGAAGACCAGGATATCGACGGCCAATTTCGCGAGGAGGCGGACGAAGAGCAGAAAGGGATTTCAAATAAGGACTATTTCAACAGACGTAAACAACCAGCGAAGAGGGCATAACGATGCTTATTGAAACAGCACGATCAATTGAATTTTTACACAGTCAGGCAAGTGGTAATCGGTCTTTTTCCGAGGTGCTTGTTGCCCAGGATCAAGACTTGGGTCCAGGTCAAGTTTTGGGCGAAGTAACCGCAACCCCAGGCGTTTATGCCGCGTACGACGCTAGCGGCAATGACGGCACTGAAACCGCCAAGGCCGTACTAGTAAGTGCGATTAACACTACTGCGGAGGGAACTAACGCGGACACGATTTGCACGATCGTTGCTCGTGACGCTGAAGTGGTAACAGGACTATTAGTTGGGGCTGATGCCGCCGCTCTGGTCGACCTTGAAGCAGTGGGAATCATCCCTCGTAAATCTCTCGGAGAAGCGTAAGCGCTTCGGTTGAGCACGACCTTTTATAACTAGGAGAATGAATCATGTCATTTGATATTGAGAACAACGATGCATTTAGCGTCCGAACACTGACGGGCTACTTTGACGACAAAGAGCCAGCACCGAGCCATCTTGGGTCCTTGGGTATTTTTGAAGAAGAAGGTATTCGTACGCGAATGTTTGCGATTGAACAAAACGAGGGCCAACTGAATTTGGTGCCTACTAAGCCAGCTGACGGCATCCCAACGCCGGTACAGGGTCGAAAAGGCAAGCGTATTCCCTTCGAAACGTCGCGCCTACCACTGGATGCAACGGTTCGCGTATCTGAGCTGGCTGGTGCTCGTAAGCTAGGAACTGAGGGCGAACTTAAGAATCTCGAAGAGGAGATTCAGGATCGTCAGGACATTATGCAAGGCAGCCTTGATGCAACGCATGAGCACTTTCGAGTTGGCGCCGTAAAAGGTGAGATTTTGGATGCTGATGGCTCTACAGTTGTTGATAACTTGTTCACTAAATTTGATATTGCTCAAACAACCTTTGCAACAAGCTTCTCTACTGGAACCACCAACGTTCACAAAAAGTCGCTTGAGATATTAAACCTTCTTGGTAACAAGATGCGCGGTATGTATTTCATGGGCGCTCGCGTTATCGCCGGCGAGAACTTCTTTTCAACGTTCGCGACGCATAGCAAGGTGGCAGATGCCTTCGCTCGGTACCAGGAAGGAGCGCATAACTTTAGCGATCCTCGCAACGGCTTCAAGTTTGCAAATATGACATGGGAGCAGTATTTCGGCCAAGTTGGTGATTATAAGTTTATTGGTGATGACGAAGCCTATGTCATTCCGATGAATACTCGCGGCATGTTCAAAACCTACTTTTCACCGATGGATCATGTGGACTTTTTGGGCGAGAAAGGTCGGGCGTACTACACCAGCATAGAGGCTTTGAAGCACGGAGCTGGGTTTGATGTTCGGCAAGAAAGTAACATCTTCTGCCTTAACAGAAACCCTGGCGGTGTCATTAAGTTGAGCCTGGGTGGCTAGGTAAATGCCTACGCTTAACCTTGATCGCCCCGAAGAAAGCGGAGCGATCAATCTGCAGCCTTTGGTAAGGACCGCTTACGACGAATGTAAGCGGGACCCTATTCGTTTTCGACATTGCCGCCGTGCGGTGTCGATTATGAAGCGCCAAGGGGTGCCTGCAAAGGTTAACGGAGCGATTCCGCTTCGTGTCATTCATCGTGAAAACGTAGAGCGCTATGGTCAGGACGGCCAAGTTGTGTATGACGCTCATCAGGTGTCGTTTAACGCCGAGGATGGGCGCTTTGTTCGCGCCGGCCACGTCGTTGAATTTGACGGATCGAGATTCACATTCAAAACCCCTTTATCTAGAGACAAATATGGAGTCCAAACATGGCTGTGCATTTAATTAATACGCGAGGTCCCCAGAAAGTTCGGGGCGAGTTGGTTCAGAAAGACGCTGAAATCGAAGTTGGTGATGAAAAGCTGGCGGCGTTTATGATTCGCCGCCGCGGATTCAAACGCAAAGAAGAAAAGGCCGTTACCGATGTCCCTAATAAAGACAACAAGTAACGGCAATGTGATCGCCAAGCACCTTTCGGGCTTGGCGTATCAACTTTCTCATGAAAAGCCTAAGCAGGTGCGCTTAGCTGCCGCTCGATCAATCAATAGAACTACAAGCACCATTATCAGCAAGACGACTGCAACGTTAAGTCGCTCCGAAAAGTTACCAAAAAGATTTGTTAAAAAGCGCCTGCTGGTGCCGAAGCGCGGCAGGGCTACCTCTCGTTTTCTGAATGCAAAAATCCACATTTATAAGTCAGGCATTCCGTGGATTAGTCTGGCCAACAATCCTAGTGGTGTTTTTCAAGGCGGGAGAATCAGATTCAAAGGAAAGAAAGGCAGCAAGACGCTAGTGATTGGGACGAGGACGGGTGGAAGAAATATAGCGCGCGGCTTCGTAAATGTTGTAGGGCGAAAAAAACGCCTTCACGTACTGGCCCGAGAAGGTAAATCCAGAACACCGATTCAGATGCCAAAAATATTCATTCATGACGAAGCGAACAGGCTTCTTGATCGCCGCATCGCCCGAACTTTCCGTCTCAGATATGAGAAAGAGTTAGAAGGCGAGCTGAAATTTAGATTGACGGGGGAGAGATGACAACACGAAAGCAGATTAGAGATTGGTTTGCGGCGGTTTTAAACGCTGACCAGGATACTTTAGGCATCAGTCATCCAACAAGGGTGACCCACTTTGATGATGAGAAGGTGTCTCCGCCGAAATACACAAGCATATATATCACCGAGTCTACCTACGGCAACGAAATTGACAGCAGGACGATCAGTGTCTCGCTGTATGTCCGGTTCCACTTAAAAATGGGTACCGATGACGATCTTGATCAAATGGAAGCTGTGGCTGACCAGCTTATCGATAGCGCAGTTATGGCTGTTCCGCCGATGTTTGATATATCAAAAGAAGGCGTGGCTTATGAAGGCTCCACTGACGGAACTTACGACG
Source organism: Smithsoniella earleae (assembly GCA_032356285.1). Classification (NCBI taxonomy): domain Eukaryota; kingdom Viridiplantae; phylum Chlorophyta; class Ulvophyceae; genus Smithsoniella; species Smithsoniella earleae. The sequence continues at coordinate 20,640 of JAULKQ010006550.1, read as the reverse complement.
AACTATCCGTTGAGTTTGACATTTTGTACCGAGACTAATTTTTAAAGCGCTCTGCGCAAACCCAGGAGAACGAGAACATGACCTATAAACAAAACCCAACACGCGGCGACGGAAGCACTCTTCTATTTGAAGACCCGTTAACACCCGATACATACATTGAGATTGAGGAAAATGTAACCGGTATCGATATCTCTACTGCCGGGACACTTGTTGATGCACCACGTCTTAGAGATACGGGCTCACCTCGAAAGATAGATGGTCTTACTGAGGAAAACTCGGGGGAGTTCTCTGTTTACGATACGCCTGGACTGGCTAGCACTGCAGACTTTATTGCTTTGGCTGACGCCAAGACGCAAAACTTAAAAATGCGACATGTCCGCTCAACGAATGAGCAAGTGGATTTTGTTGTAAACCTTGCAGGCGTCAAGCGTCCAGCGGTTAGCTCTGGCGAGATTGCCAAGCTCGCTATTCCGTACGCAATGATTGGTACCCCAGTATTTACGGAGGTTTAAGTGAGTATTTCGAATTTTTTAGAGAAGAACAAAGCAAACTTTGATCGCCGTTCAAGGGAGTTGTCTTATCTTGGGTTAAAGCTAACGCCGACGATTTTCGAACCTACTCAGGCTGAATTTTCCAAAATTCGCATCGAGGAGGAAGAGTTGTTGGGAGGCTTTCGTACAGAGAGCGCGCTTATAAAGGCTGAAATGGATGCGGCGAACGAAACAGGGGATAAGGCGACTCTGCGGGATGCCGAAGAGCGCTTTACGACACTGACAAATTCCCGGCAAGAGGCCTTTGATGCATTTAAAGCGAAAGTAGCGCTCCAGTCATTGGGTGAATTTGAGCGCCACCCCACTGATAGCGAGGTTGAAGCAATTCAATCTTTGTATAGCTCGGAAGTAATTCACGAGATATATAAATCGCTTCTGTCTTTTTCTCAACTGGACAAAACGTTGGAAGAGATAAAAAAGAGCTAAAAGATGACCCCGAACGCCTATCCCTATGCCGCATGGCGAAATCGCTAGGCTGCGGGCCTAGCGAGGTGGGTCATCGCATATCCGCAAAAGATTTTCGAGAAATGCAGGCATTCTACCTGCTAGAGCCCGACGGCTTTTATCCCTATGCCTTCCTAGCTTCCGTAATTTCCAATATGTCAGGAAAGAGCGTGAAAGAGCATGTTGACATCACGAGGTTTATGAATGGGTAAGCAAATTTCCCGTTACGAGCACCATTTAGGTGCAAATCATACTCAGTATGATCGAGCGATGAAAACGAGTGGGCGTGCTACGTCTCAGTTTAGCGAAAAGCAGCGGGCATTAGCTTCGTCTACCGCTCTGATTGACGGGCCTCTCGGCGGCGTTGCATCTCGTATATCTAACATAAATACGCTTTTTAGGAGTGGTAATTTACTGCTTGCCGCATCAGCGATAGGCATAGCGAGCGTTGGTTTTGCGTCAGCTAAGGCAGCTAGAGAACTTAGTGATTATGAGGTTGCACAGCAAAAAATAAATAACATTCTTAAGGCGACAGGTTTTGCGGCAGGACGAACGGCTGCGCAAATCGAAGACCTCGCGCAAGCTGAAGGATTTAGGACGCTGGCGGACGTTACAGACATAAGGAATGCGTCCGCCGCCCTTGCATCTTATGGGAATATTACAACCACTGTTTTTGATAGATCTATAAAACTAGGAAACGATTTAGCGCAGGTTTACTCTGGTTCAGTCGCGAATGAGGTAAAAACTCTAGCGAAGGCGTTGGACGATCCAGCTAAAGGGCTAACTCGGCTGGAAAGCAAATACGGCACTATTGAGCCTGAAATAAGACGGCATATTATCCAGCTTGCAGAGCAGGGCGAACTATATAAGGCGCAAGATTTAATATTGCAGGAGCTAGAGGGCAGATTTTCAGGTGCTGGTGATGGCGAAGGTATTGCTCATGCCTTCGATACGCTAGGGCAGAGTATTAGTAATGCGTTTGTATCGTTTGGCGATATCTCGGGACTATCCGTAGCACTTACTGCATTTGCAAACAATACGTCCTCCATTCTCGATGAAGAAACATTAAATAAAATCGAAGACCCTACTCTTGGCCAGTTAAAGCGACTTATAGAGTTCAAAGAGACGGAAATAGGGCTGCTTCAGAAGAACTTAGGATTTTCAGAGGGGCAGGCTGGGCAGAAAGCAGAGGGTGACAGGCAGCGCTTTAACGCAAGAATTGAGGCGGCGCGACAAGAGTTACTGGTTCTGACGCATCAAGTAACTGTGCGCGAAGCGACAGCTAAAGCAGACGATAAGGTTGTTGAGGCTAGGCAGAAAGCGGCCTCGCTTGCTGGGTATGAGAGAAGGCAAGACGAAGCGTTGGCCGCTCTAGCGCAAGATGTTGACGACCAGGTCGTAGAATTCAATAAAAAACAGAAAAAGTTAGCCAAGGAAGCTAGAAGAGAGCAAGAACAACGAGCCCGCGAGCTTCTGCAGCAAGAAAAAGAGGTTGAGTCGGTCAGAATTAATGCGCTCGATCCGATAGAGAAGGTCAATGCAGAGTTTGACCGAACTATTACTCGCCTCGAAACAATTAAGCGGTTGTCTCCATCTTTGGCAGGAGCTGTCGACAACGTCATTCCTATTGCGTCCGCTCGCAACGTACAGGACCAGAAGGACACTTATGGGCGGCTGCTTGGCCAAGACCTTAACGAGTTAGGAGGTATTGATGTAGAAAACCCTGAATCTGCTGACTCTAAAGACAGGCTGCTTGATCAATACAATGAGCGTCGATCTATCATCGAATCGTTTGCTGAGGATGAAATTCTCGCGGAAGAGTCGAAGCTAGACGCAATGATCACTCTGAATAAAGAGTATTCAGAACAGGCGCAAAAAATAGATGAGCTTCGCTGGCAGGCTGGATTTACTATTGCAAAAGGCGCACTTGGCAACCTTGCATCACTAATGAATTCAGGGTCAAAAACAGCGTTTAAAATTGGAAAGGTGGCGGCGATTGCTAGTGCTACTATTTCAGGTATTGAGGCAGCTGTCCATTCATACAAGTTCGGCGCTCAGTTTGGCGGCCCAGCATTAGGTGCAGCTTTTGCAGCAACAGCCGCTGCCGCAACGCTTGTTCAGATTCAACAAATACGAGCGCAGCAATTTGGTGGCGGTGGCACTATTAGCGCCGGTGAAGGCGGCGGCACACCAAACGTCTATCAGCCGGTCCAACCTACGCAGCCAACCGGTCCTCAGTTTGGTGTTGAAGACACACAACCAAATTTTCAAATTATCTTTAACGGCCCTGTTAATGGCTTAGATGCCGAACATATCGCAGAAACCCTTAGAGACCACCTTGTCGAAACAGACTTTTTACTCGTGACTAGAGATTCCAGAAATGGACAGGAGCTTGCTGCTTAATGTGTGTAATTAATTATACGGCAGTCGATAGAGGGCACCTGGGCGCTGGTGTATCGGCGGGGAACGACATTCTTATAGAAATCCCCTTGGGGCTGGAAAAGTTTACGCCGTTTCAAACGCGCAAGACTGATGAGGCTAAAGCGCTAGATGGAACAGCGTTCACAACACTTCATCGCGTGGATTACAGCGCTTACGTTACGACTCATTGGGTGGATGACGAAGCATTGCAGGATAAGATTTTCCTTGAATTTGCAAGCAGTGTGGCCGGGGGCGAGCCGTTTTCTATTGATCCATACGGCACTCTAGCTACTCCTGACAATTCCATTCTGGTCAAGCTTCAAAAAGGGAATAGTGTGGCAGCGTCGCGCTACCACCACTGGCCTCGATTCAAATACGCATTCACAGTGGATTTTATTTAATGCGCACTGATCCTATTGTCTTCTCTCTATCGAACGAAAGTAAAACGCAATCGCCTGTCTTTGTCGTTGAAATAGCATTTGATGAAGCCAATACAGACTTGCACTATCTAAGCACAGGCCCTGTTTTAAGCTTCGGGGGCACGATACTAAATACTTGCATTGAGTCCATTTCCGGCACCTCGCAAAAGATTAATCCAGACAAAGCGAACGCTACCATCGGCTCGATGAACTTTAGCTGCCTTGATGATGGCATAACTGACTTGCTACGAAATAAGCTGACAGAGGACAAGGGGCTTAGTAGCAAAAGGGTGCGCGTCTATAAAGGATTCGTAGGGGATTTATGGTCACAATATCAACTCATTCAAACTCAGGTAATTGACAGCAAAATAAGCTACAAGGATGGGGTGTATAGGTTTAACTGCGCAGACATACAGCGAGCGCTAAGAAAGAAAATATTCATCGGTAAGGAGACAGCTCTTACTAGCAGCATCACCGCAGAACAAACCGCCATCCCAGCTTTAAGCACATCTCTATTTGAATCTGTTTATCAAGTCCCTAGCGCGCAAGGGAAAACCTTGTTACGAGCACTTCAACAATCGGGCAACTATCCTGATCTTGCTGGTGTGGATCACATCGGTCTAATCAAAATTGAAAACGAGGACGACTTTGAAATAGCGCTTTGGTATGAAAAGAACGACCTTACCAATACTTTTACCAAAGTTATTCGAGGCGTTTTAGGTAGTACGGCTCTTGATGTAGAAGTGGATGTGGCAGCGACTAGTCAGAACGCACCCAAGATCACAGAATATATCTACCTGAACATGCCTGCTGTTAAATTGGCTTATGCCGTGAAGACAGGCGCCCTCTATGGTCATGCTGGTGAATACTTGCCTGATCATTGGCATTTGGGAATATCAACGGACTATATAAAGACTTCAGACTTTGTAAATATCGGAACGGATATATGGGATGTTAACGATGATGATGCTGGATATCCGACTGTCGTAAAAGGCTACTCAGACATTGATGGCAAGAAGTTTCTTGAGCAGGATATATTCTACGCACTCGGGCTGTATGCCCCTGTCTTGACCACTGGCGAACTGTCTTTAAGGCGACTTAGTTATATAGGGCCAAATGGCGGCTATGTTCGTGAGCTCAACGAATCTAACGTAGCAAGCTATGAAGACCTAGAGCAAGATCTAGGCGCGGTTGTGAACTCGTTTATTCTGAAATGGAACTGGGATGAGCGAAAAGAAAAATACACACGAAACAGCGTTCTAATAGATCCGCTTTCCATTACTCGTCACACAGGGCGAGACCCAAAGATTGTTGAGCTTAAATCTCTTCACGGCTCGCGTCATTCCGACAGCCTTATTAAGTACCATTTTGACGCAATACGGTCTCGTTACGCAGGACCTCCTCTCAGGCTGCCGCTTACATTGACTCCTGACCAAAACGGATTGGAAGTAGGGGATATCGTTCGCGTTAATTTGCAAAACGTACGAGACGCAACCGCCGAAACGTCAGGCCCGTTAAATAGGAACTTCGAGATTCAATCGGTCAGCACTGACTGGATTAGTGGAAAGGTCAAAGTTAATCTTTTTGGAAGCTCTCAGCGCGCAAGTGATATCCCTCCTAAAGAAACAGAGACGGTCGCGGCTGCATTTGTGGCGAGCGAAGGAACAGAAATCACCGCGGCTAATTTTCCGTCAGCAGGTATTACCAGCATCGGCGGAACAACGACCATAACAGGGCCGATTACCTTTGCTGGTAACGCAGACATGAACGACTCGTCTGCCATTTATTACTGTAATGAGGACTTAACGTTCACAGCAACCTCTGTGCCCATCCTTTCAGACAATGTTCAAATCCGCGTGAACGGGTTTCTGCGAGGAAATAATGTCTTTGACGGCAGAGGCAGGGGGCATGCTGGTGGCGCAGGCATTAGCGAGGCATATGTCCCGAATCGGCCGGGTGGCTGGGCGCCGATTCATTTTGACCCGCTTACTTATCCAGCGTCTAGTCGCGGAGCTATGGGGCTAGGATCAACGCTATCTCAGCGTGGAAGCTGGACTCATGTCGCTAGAGCGAATTCAGGTGACGGGAGCTTTCACTCTTATAGCGAGATAAATGGACAGCTAATTACAGGGAACTCATTTCCACGACCCTCGCTAAGCATTGATGCGAGCGGGAATCTGTCCGGAATGCCTGTAGATTTAAGAGGCACTTCAGGTAGCGGTGGAATGTCTTCTTATGAATACCACACTACCAGGACTAGAGATTCTGACGGTCGCATCCATTACTCAACGGGCTTTACAGAAACTGTTTCTGGTGGTGATGGAGGTGCGGGCGGAGCGGGCCTGGCAATCTTTTCAAAAGGTATGGCTTTTGGCGTTGGTGGCGGCATTGATCTTTCTGGTGATAACGGAGCACCGGGCGACGTGACCACCTATATGCGAATTGCTGGCGGGTCGGGTGGAGGCGGCGCTCCCGGAGGGTTTATATACGTAGCGCTCGATTCTACACAAACATTTCCTGACTTTAGTAGCGGCTTTACGCTAAACCAGGGCGTTAGTCCGCAGCAAGGCTATATGTATGGCGACACTACCTTTCACAATGTAGCGACAGAAAACACGATTTCCACAAGAGCATCTATTGCATCCTCGCGATATGTTGGCTCGGCCTCTCAGGTCGAAAATCTAGTCGCTCAGCACGGACACATTGTCTTTATCGACACGCGATCAACGGCGATTGAAGACGAATCGCCTTATGTTGAATCGAATCCCGACTTCTCGCTTACCGAATATCTAAACACGCCCGTTACGCCTGACGGCAATCAGACCACTATTGAAGTTAGCATTACAGAGCCGAGTGATGATAACTATTCCTATTCTGTAGTGGACTATCGAAAGCAAGGTGATACAGCTTGGGTAAATAACGGGCCGGCTGCGCCAGAAGGTTTGATACAGGTCCCGAGTGACGGATCGACTTATGAAGTCATGGTAAGGGCTGTGTCGAAGGCTAAGAACGCCTCACCATCAGGTATTACAAAAACAATAGCGCTGACAAACGTATCAGGGCGAACGAATGCAGAGCTAGCTGCAATTTACCCGCTAGCTGCATTAACAGACTTTCAGGTGGTGGGCGGAGGTCTAGTTTTCACTGGCCTTGATTGCGGCGTTACCTGGTCAAATGACAACGCTGAACTCGCATACTTTAATCACTATGAAATAGAAGTGTACGACGGCGCTACACTGCTACGAACAGAGCAAAGTGTTTCACCTTTTTTCGTTTATACATACGAGAAAAACAGGGCCGATTATTTCGCTGAAAATGCAACGGTTGGCGTTTATCTCAGTATTGAAATTCGAGTAAAAACGGTCTCAAAGTATCGCAATGATGTGAGCGCACTTTATGCAACTAGCACAGTTGCATTGACATTTATCGCTACGACAACAAACGATCCTCAGAACTTGCGCTTTTATACGCACGTTGATGTCAACGACGAGCGTATAAACAATAACAACGCTACGCCCTATACGCTGATTAACATGAACGGTAACACAGAATTTACCGGCTCGAAGGTGACACAAACTGCTTTGTCAGGGAGTTGGACAGCGTCAGTTTATAGCGTAGAGGGTTACACAGGTGGCGCGTTCGTTTCATGTGTGATTGACTCCGACCGTTTCATGATTGGATTAAATAGCGATCCAGCGGCATCGCTTAGTTTTACGAGCATTGATTACGCAATTTACCCGCGAGAAATTGATGGATTGGTGCATGTTTATGAAAGCGGTGGCAATATCACTGCAATGGATCGCCCGGCTTTCACAATCGGTGATACGCTTGGGGTTTTTTACAATAATGTCAATATAATTTATTTTCACAATGGCGTTGAAATACATAGAAGCCTGGCCCCCCCAAACCTTAAGTTATATCTCGATTCGTCATTCGATAAGATTGGAGCTGGTTTTTCTGGGCTTCAATTCGGCCCACTAACGCCCGCAACAGACTACACAGACGACCGAATTAACAACAATAACGCAACACCATTTACCCTTATACCAACGTCGCAGTGCCGCGTGGATGGCGCAAAAATCACATGTCTTGTCGACAACAACAAGACAGAGGGTGTTTACAGTCAAGAATCTATCGTTGGCGGAGCTTTCGTGTCTTTTAAGATCCCGGCAACAGATAAAGGCTGCTGGGTGGGAATGGAGTCTAGCCCTATTTCGGACCCAATAATTTACCCTATAGATTATTCGATTAATCCCATAGATTATTCAATATCGACCTTCGGAGATGGAAACTTTCATGTGAGGCAGTATGGCCTGAACGCAGGCACCAATGAAGGCGAGTTCGAAATTCCTCTTACCGCTGGCGATACGTTTTACATTGCTTATGATGGCACAAGTGTTCGTTATCACCACAATGGTCGCCTGATCCGCACAGTGGGCGCCGCGCCGGGACTAAGGTTTCATTTTAATAGCTCGTTTGACGACGCTGGCGCGGGAGTTGAAGCTGTCCAGTTCGGTCCCTATGGCTCTAATGATTGGAATCAAATGGGAGGAAGCAATAAGCCCGCAGATAATGCGACAGTGGGCGCAACGTGGGGCGGCGACATTGCCGCGCAGCCAACAGACTCGCGTTTGCTTGGCAACTTGTTTGACTTGTCAGAGTGGGAGCCAAATCCATCCGTGGCGCTAACAGGGTGGGCTGTAGCAGGGACAGCGCCAAACGAATTAGCCTATGAAGCAGGGCCAGAACTTAACGGTCACACAGTCTTAGCTTTTCACGCTTGGAACGATGGCGGCAGCGATGCTATTGCACTAACCAGTGATGGCGTACCTATCGAGGCCGATGGTACATATCGTGTTAGTTTTTTCGCGAAAGGCGCCGCAACGCTGGCTAAAACTCGATTGAAAGTTGAAAGCGATTTAATCGAACTCGACGACACCGCAATACCAACGCCACCAACTTACCAAATTGGCTTTGATGACCTAGATGAAGATTGGTATTTGCTGGTTGGCGTGGTTCGTCGTCACAATACAGTAGTAACAGTTAATTCGAATTACTCGGGTATTTACAACGTTCAAACTGGTGAGCGAGTCAAAGCTGTTGATGATGTGAAGTTTGAGCCGACAGCAACAACTCTAGGGTTGAAGATGGAAGCGGATATAATAGATGCTGGCGACCATGTTTATTTCTACAAGCCGCGAATAGAGCTGATGGATGGCACCGAGCCAAGCGTTGCTGCGCTAATCGGAACGCCAGAGCGGCGATATGTTGCAAAAGATACAGCGCCGATAATGTTCGGCGTGTCTAGTGCCGGCACTAAGATCACTAGCAATGGATCAAACATAACGACCACCAGACCGGCAACAGGTGACTATCGTCTAAATCACACAGGCGGGTATAGCGGGTACCCTAAAATAATAACACCAGAAAGCGGCAACGTTGATAGGGTAGATGTCTCTGAATCACCTGGTTATATTCGGGTCAGGTTTTACGATACAGCGGGCGCGGCAATAAATTCTGCGTTCTCGGCTATGGTTGATTACAGGTATAACGCTTAGATGAATGCTCGCGCAGTGGTAATAATATCCACGTTCTTGCTTTCTGGCTGCTCAGTATATATCGGTCTATCCGTCCATCCCGAAAGCGCAGATGCGCCCGAATATTACGCGCCTAATCCAATTGGCATAGTGGGCGGGGAGATAGATTGCCCGCTGGATACTAAGTGCTTTATCGAGCATAGATCATCCATCCCTTACTACGAACAAGGATTAGGACTGAATGAGCTAGGTTTAAAGAAGACATTTGACTTTAGGTAAACATTTCATAAAAGCGCTGTAACCCCCGACTTTACCTCCAAAAACAACCACCCCTCCTTTTTGAGCGATCCTTCAAAAATAAAAAATTTCAGGCTTATTCGGCATCACAAGTTGCAAGTTATTTTTTTGCCGTAGATTTCAAAACCGGCTTCATGTACAGCAATTCATAGGGTTTTATATAGGTACTTTCATCGATTTCGACCGTGAAACGCTAGTGTGGAACATTTTTTCATGCATTTGTAACGAATTGTTAAGTTCTTGTTTTGCTTGGAGTAAACATTCCGTCAATCTAGATTTATTACCTCAATATTCAACCTTTCTTCGCGGGCAATTTGACAATGCTTACTGTCTTTTATCCAGCTATACCAAATGTACATCCTATTGAGGCTTTAGCGTCTCCACTAGAAATGAAAATATCTGCAAGTCTGACATCTCCTCAAACACTGGCGCTAAGTGGGGGCGCTCTGCCTCAACTTTCGCGACAATATCAACCCTCGCTCGATCAAGCGTTCGAGATAACGAGCCTTCGTCAACGCTAGCAGGATCGCTGAATGTGACAAGATCGCGCACAAGGTCACAGCATTCCGTCAGATCATCGCTAGACAAGGGTGGGGCGTTCGCTTGAGTCACCAGCGTCACCAACTGAGCGTTTAGATTAACGGCGCCTGAGAGGCTTAACCCGCCTTTCTGCATTGTTGCTATATGCCCTAGTGTGTCTGTATTAAAATATATAGGAATTCGTTTCGTTTCTGTCATGTGGTCTTAGTGTCTTGAGGGGATAAAGAAAAGCCCAACTATTGTCGGGCTTTTATATTGTTTAAATACCTACCGTAAGTAAATCCCGATGACTGCGATTATCAAGGGAACCGCCACAATCATATAAGGATAGTATTTAATTTCGGCGAGTAGCTTCGCGGTCATTGCGTTTAGGTGGGCAATCTCTGCCCGCGCTTTGTCGTCATTAAGCCTTAAATCTTCTTGAGTCATAATCTCTCTTTTCATCCTATCAGTATATTCTAAATTTGATTGGCCGTAAAAACGAGCTAATTGATAGTGCTGCTTGCTGGCTTCATGGTTAACATTTCAACACTGACTCCCGCCAGCTTTGCCGCTACAGTGAGGCGGGTTTCATTCTGCTTGGCGTACCATTTTTTGAGCTTGTTATGCCATCTAAAGCCGCACTCCTTCAATGTACTTAGTGTTTCGCGCTCTGGCTTCTCACTAAAGCAAATCTCTATACCTTGCTTTTCCTCGTTGATAGATACGCGTATTTTGCTGAGCTCTTCTACGGGCGTTTCTGGTTGTTCTGTGCCATCTATTGCAAGTGAGCATATTGGAAGGCATGCTCTGCATCGCCATGAAACGCCACTTTGTAGACCCTCCACCCGCTATCGTATTCGCTGCCGTCTTTAATCCATCTGCGCGAGCCGTAGCGCCCGCCGTCCCTGCATTCAAAGTCCTTGCTATCTATCAGCTTAAGTATCTCTGCGTTGGTTGTGCCGCTCGACTCTATTACTTTCCGCATTTCGGGGAATAGGTTTCTAGTGTGCGGAGAGAAGCCAAGCAGCACAGAGTCACCGCTGATAGTGTTAAAATAGTCTGACTGGCTGTCGCAATCTCTGATGTCGTATGTAGCAATAATAGCGGCCTTAGCGCCTTCAGGGATCAGGGGCCTAACCTTATCCGCGAAAGCCGCGCGGGCTCTGTCTTCCTCGTCTCGCTTCTGTTGGTATGATTGTTTTGCTTGTACTACCTCCGCTGCTGCCTTCTCTTTAAGACTGCGCAGTTGCTCGGCGCTTAGCTTCCATTGGCTAGTATAGATGCGGCTTGACTCTTCGATTTGGTTTTGTACCATCTCTAATCCGGCCGTGCCTTGGCGGGCCTTACCTGTAACTCTATTGAATGAAATTGTGTTTAGCTTAGTTTTAATAGTCCGCAATCCGTTTGCTCCTATAAATGCGGACCGGCCTTCCTCAGCTGCCGCACCTGTAATAAATGTTAGATTGTGTCCAGGGCGAGAGAGGTAGCATGAGCCTACAAGCGGATGAATGATCGGGGTGTTGTCGCTGCCATAGTATCCAGATAGAAGCGCGAGCATTATGGCTTGAGTGCTCTTGTATGCTTCCCCGTCGTAGTAGTCGTCATGCTCGCAAGATTGATATACAAGTGAGCTGGCAAGCTCATAGGCTGCCGCTTCGCTGTCTAATCCCTTTACACCTTCAGGCATATTGGAATAGTGGTCTGCTGCATCTGTATCGCTGTATCGATAGTTGACCGATTTGACGTTCTCTGCATGAAGAGAGTTAAGGAGCTCAACGCGTTCTGCGTTTACTAGCCCTTTCTTGTCTCCGTAGTAGTTAATGAGGGATGCTAATTCTAGTGAGTTGATAACGTATGCTGACATTGTGTTTTATCTCCTGTCGCTCGGTGGCGCTCTTGGTTAGTTGTTTGAACAGATCTAACTATATAGACAAAACAGCATACCGCAACCGCATACAAACCCCGCCGATTTTGGCGCTATCTTGCCCGCAATTACTCAGCTCGACGAAAGGCTAGGGCGCTCTTAACTTGTTGATATTTCTGAATAAACGAAGATCATTCCGACCGGAAAAGGTGCGTGGAACATTTCCGTGGAACACTCTGGGGACCCTGGCATTTCTGACTGCAGACGGGGGCACACGCAGGCGCAGCTTTCGACATTTTTTGATCAAAAAGCTCAAGCCACCACCATCGATGGCAGATTTAACTTATATATCAATTGCTTAGAGGTAGTCGTGGTGGCGTGAATGACTCGCTTAGGGGATTCTTAATCAGTCCTACATAGGCGCAGATTCATTTTGTGTTGGCCGAGGTGAGGGCGGCTGGTGTTGACGCTTTATCGAAAGGCATTGAGCAAACCTTTAAAAAGGTTGTCTCTCTTTTTCTTGCTGGTCAGTAGTTATGTTTTTAATCTTCTAAGCACGCTCAGACGTCCCTGCCACAAAACCGACAAACGCTTGCTTGGCCTTTAATAATCTCAGCGCAATGAGGGCATCTTTTGCCGCCTGATGCTATTGATCTATATTCGGCTTCTTGTGTACTAGGCTTCATAATAAGCGCATGAATTAATGCGATTATAAAAAGCAATGTACCGTAAACCCAAAACCAGAAGAAACTGCGCCCCTTTCCGTCGGCTATTGCGGCAGGGATTAGCCCAAGCAGCATTGCAATAATCAAATATTCCATTATTTTTTCCGTATTGTGAATTAGGTAAGGGCTACAGGATTCGAACCTGTATATCCTAACGCCCTCTCGCATCAAAACTCTATCGTTAAATTCAAGCCTATCAGCGGCAACGCGCTATTGCTATTCTAAGGGTGCGTCTACCAATTCCGCCAAGCCCTTACCTAATCCTCAGCCTCGACCCAATATAAAGTCTTACGACCTAAGTTTGCAATCAGCCCTTCAGCCTCTGCTTGATCTGCAACTGTTTCCTCATACAAGTACGTCCTGATATCAGAGTGCCACCTTTCAAGATAGTAGTCTCCCCTTACGTTCGGCACTAGACGAAACTCTGGCGGGGAGGATTTGCGTTTGAGCATAGGGAGCGTTTGAAAACTCCTTAAAATCCTAAGCTGTATCATTTCAAAGCCCTCTTGTTCGACAAACTATCGCGAGTTGTCGGATTTATGGTTGCTACACTCACAACGTGGGTAAACAATAGGCGCAGCGTTCAAGGCATCGCCACCACTTACATAAATGATTTTTGATGGGTCGAGACATTCACCTTCAGCGGTTGTATCGCTGAAAGGCATACTGGCAAAGTAGTCGCATGTTTCGCAGTGTGGCCCACTCATAATTCCTCCTATTCCTCCTATTCCTCCTATTCCTCCTATTCCTAACTATAAAAAACGACAAAACAGCGTTTAACGATCGTTGATTTGTAAAAAAGCAACGCCCAATGCGGTTAATTGTTTCGCTTCGCTTTTCTTTGCGTCCTTTAAAAACCCGCCATCTACTGCAATATGATAAGCAGTATGTCCAGACCAATAACCGGCCACTTGATCGCGCAATGTTTTAACAATCTGCTTTCTTTTTGCCTTGATGCAGTTATTGATTTTTTCACCGAAGTTAGCGCCTTCGAAAAGCTTGTTTATGTATTCATCACTTACAGTTTGATAGTCGGGCATTTCTAACTCCTTCTTGTTCGACATTATTTAGATTCAGCCCAACGGCAAAACACTTTCGTTTCTTTTAATTACGCTCGAAGAATATGTAACCGTTACGCTTCTCTCGTAGGAAAATACAGTTCCACACGTTTCGCAGTGATGCTCATCGTCACTGTCTGAAGCTTCCCAACTATCGTTATCTTCATGGCCGCAGTGAGGGCATGTGATATTGTCAGCACAATATATTTTATCTTCTTTAGGTATTTGCCCCATAAACTCAATGTAGATATTTCCCTCGGACAACATGCAAGGTCGTGCAAGCTTACCCTTTATCCTGATCAACCCGTCAGGCAGGCTATTAACAGCGTTAATTTCACAAATAGATTGGCTTACCTTTAGAGGTTCGCCGTGAATTGTTTTCAAATAATCTTTAAATAAATAAACTTTCATATAGATAACCTTCGACATTACTTAGTTTTGTTTTGGGAGGGCTGCGGGCAGTTCTGTCATAAACGCCTGCGGGCCTTAACTACCAACTAGCCACCAAGGGCATCGACAGGCATCGGTGCGCGCCACTGTTCCCGTTGCATCTGGATTTAAATTCCAGCCATATCTACGACAGCCTAAAAGGACGCAGTCCTCCCAAAACAAAACTTAACCTCCGACACAATCACTATCTGACTGTGATTCCGGCACTTCGAAGCACATCTTTTAGCCTGTTTGCCTCTTGTCGATATCTGTCTGCTTCGATTGTGTGCGCTCTCATGTGCTGCTCTAAATGTATTATTTCGTCCTTCATGACAGCTTCTAAAGGAGCGTCGTCGGGAAGCGGTTTTCGTTTGATCGTTTCTATCATTTTATTCTCCTACTGATGCTCAGTTATTCGACATTATTTCTGGTTAGTTATTTCCCAGTACTCGTCAACTACCCTTTGACCCGTCAAAATGATTGATGGTTTGGGTGAAATCAGCTCCCGCAATTCATTAAGTCCTTGCCTGATTTCTGCGAGGTTTTCATGCCCCGTTCTGTGGACAGTTGGCGCTAGAAACTGACTGATGTTCGTAACTTGCGCGGGGCTTGCTTCGTGCTTATTTATTGGCATCATCTTCTCCCAAATTAAAACTGCGTGTTCGACAAAATTTCTGTTTAGTTACCAAACGTCCTCGCTAAATAGCGGGTGATTCCACTGCTGAGTGCTGCCATCTGGATGAGCTATAAATTCTTGCTTACATCGCTTTGCATGTCTCATCGCTTGCATACGATCGAGATATACCCCTTTGTCAGTAACAAAGCCCTGATGCTCTGCTTTCATGCCTATTTTGTGTTCTGAGGCGCGAAGCCCTAACACGTCTTTGCAGTATCTAAAGCAGTGATGATGTCTGTTTGGTTTCGGGAGCTGAATTACTAATTCATTGTTCCTAATTGCTACGCCTGTAATCAAAACTTAACCTCCGACAAATTAGCGCTCTAGCTTATTTGCTTTGATTGATGAGCCGCTAAATTCAAACTCATAGTTTGGCATCTTGTTCCCCTCGAATACTTCTTCGAAGTAGTCTGATTCAGCTTCGTAATCAATCTCGCCGGTCAAGTGTCTGCATTCGGCTCGATAAATAATCATGCGCCCCATTAACTTTTGAATAGCTTTTTTCGTTGCAGGGTTGTTTAGGACTTTTATAGGTATAGAAAACCTACCGTAACGTTTTTTCATCTTCTCACCGCTCCTTTAGTTGCGTTTAACCGACATAACCGCTTGTTAGGCGGCATTTGTCTTTTGTGATTGATATTTTTCAACGCTGGACAAGTAATATTCTTCCATTGATTTTATGGTTACTTTTTTCCAATTTTGAAACGATTGTTTATTCTTAAAATCGCTAAAACCAAATCTAATGCGAACATCTAAAACTACTGAATTATCTTTAAATTCTGGAAGGCAAGGTAGTACGATATAAGCGTCATTTCGCTTACAAGCCTTTAGCCATTTTCTGTAAAAATCAAACTGAGCATCACTCCATCGCCAAGTAGGGCGCTCTGCCACTTTCTCTCTGTTGTATATGTTAAGTCCTACGTTCGACCACCAACAAAGCGAACTGTCCTCTATGCTTTCTAAAAGGTACTGAGTTGATCCGAAAGCGCCACCGTCTTTAGTTTCAAGAACCCAAGACAGATACCATTTTGATTCAGGCGCAGAACATAAAGAAACTAAGTCGCCAGGCTTTGCGTTATCATCAGAAAAACTACCTTGCCAATCTTTTTGATTAATAGTTGGGAAGCTCATTAAGCTACTGAGAATTGCAATCTTAGCTTTTGTTTTTGATTTGCTGTTCTTCACTTCATTCTCCGTTAATAGTTAATTGCCGACAGATAAGATTCTAAGCAGTTACCTTGCGTGATCTTCGCTGAGCTTTGCGAGCGCGTTTTTTCTGATTTCGTGTGACTGGCTTTTTCTTTGTGTCTCGAAATCGGCCCCCTTTAAGATGATCCGCAATAGGCTCCATTTGCTCTCGCGCAAATCGCTCCATAACTTCCCGATCAGATGGGGTGTCAATTTTAAAGTCGAGCCGGTCTTGTATTGATTGCATTAGGCGTTACCTGCTTTTTCATATTGAGGGGCTGTAATAGGGTCATTCCAATTTGGAACAACTCCGGCTAATTCTTCGATCTTTGAAGTTATGCACCCTTGCATTACCAGCATGAATGCATTCTTCAACTCAACGTTTTCTGAAATGACGCTCATTTTGATGGAGCCGAGCATAACGGAATCGTCCATCGACGCCATTGAAGGGGCGTAATAAGCATTCCAATAAGCGCCTTCCTGTCGCATTGCCAGTCTTCCGAGCTCAGTTTGTTTGGTCATTTTTAATACATTCTCCTGTTTTAAGTTTGCCGAAACGACAGATATTAGATTTCAGTGTCCGGTTCTCTGACTAGAGAGCGATTGTTATGGACAAAGTTTCTAAATTCCATGTACCTATTGCTAACAGCATTAACGTGTTTTTTGTTGGTGCAGGCGTGGCCATAGTGAAGAATTGCATCGGCTGCTCGAATGTCTTTAGCTCTAAAAATCATTATCGGCTCGTCGTCTGGAATTGGCTTACCAGTTTTCATATTGACTAGTTTGTTATCTTTAATTCCATACTTTGGGTCTTGAGTAGGGTGTATCATTTATTTTTTCTCTTTTGGTAAATTAACGTCCTGCCAACTTTAGTAGCTGACCAATACAAAAATGTAATTGCTCTAGATCTTGCAGAGACCGGATCGTTATTTCTTCTTTGGTATCGTTCCGATCAATTGAGATTTCACACCAATCACTTTCCATTTCCTTTGATACAGTTATTGGAAAATCATCACCCTCAAAAGTTGATTTATAGTGCGAGCTGAAGAAATCCATATTCATTTATCGGCCTCGCATATAGGCAGCTTCCGACATTTCAGTCGTTCAACCTCGTCTTTATTTTCATCCCTCCATGCCGCCCAGCTAGGGCAAGTTAACTTATGAGTTAACCATTCCTCTTTGTCATGCGTCGGCTTGTATGGAGGCCTATGCTGGTGACATCGATTGCAAAGAACTGGATAGAGATGCTCCCCACAAAAGAAAAGCCCACAACCACTCTCTCCGCCACCAATGTCACTGCCGCAGATATACCCAAGACCTCGATCGATCTCAGTCGAACATGAGGGATGGTCACATATCGATGGCACTCCATAGCCGACATCGCGATTCCATTTATTATCAAAGCCAATCGCCCAACTCATGAGGGCGAGCGCTCAAGCGCCGGGTCTACATCCAGCACCGCGTTACCTAGTCTTAGATCAAGCTCGCCAACTCTGGCCAGCAAAGCCTTGTTTTCAATCTCTAATCTCCCGACATGCTGATAAAACGTTTCCAATAGCTCTTTGTTAATTTGGTTATCAGACGAAAGTCGCTGATTTTCAAACTCCAATGATGCGATATAACACCCTATATTCTTTACCTCGTCTGGGCTTAGATAAACGGTATTCTGTTTTTGTCGATCGGCAATCAAGTCGAAATATTCTGTTTTATTCATTTGTCTATAAGCCCCTAATTCTGATATTGCTAGCTTTGCAAGTAACGCTCGTATGCTTTTTGAATTCGGATAAACTGGCTCAGGTCCCCATTCTCTCGGTCAGGGTGATAAGCGCTGCGAAGCCTCTTATATGACCTGCTTACGACCGAAGCTATAGCAGATTCCGGAACCTGTAAGACCTTGAACCAAGGCTCTTCAGGATTATGCTCAATTGCCGCCCACCCGGTGAACGCGGTTTTTAGATCACCCACTTTCCATCGCTCAATTGACCTGATCGCACCAAGGTGCGCTGCGATAGCGGCAATGTTGTCAGCGATCCGGTCCCAGGCATCGCAAGGAAAACAGTGAGGAATGCCATCAAACTCGAAATACACCGCAACTCCGTTATCATCTGGCGTGATTTGGTTCGATCGAGGCATCCCATCTAGCCGCAACTTCAGGTTTGATGAGATCACAACCTGGTCGGGATCAATCCGCCAATCGCGACCAACCTTTGTAAATGCCTTTATTTCGGAAATAAGTCGTGAAGTCGCCTTTGCAATTGACAAGGACCTGCCGTCGCTATGAAATCTAGCTGTCTGCTGATCGCGCCGTTCGGTTCTCGGCTTCCCAGCAGGCCAAGAAAGCGGGTAAGGGTGATCAATGGTCATTAGTTTTGCTCCTCACGAGTCTTCAATGCATGGTAAGTTTTTGATTTCACCAGTAGCTACCGCCACTAGAGCCTTTGCCATAAGTGCCGTATCAAACTTAGCTGTAAGTACAGCCATTACCCGTCCGGGCAGTTCAGATTTAAGCGCCTCGGACATTTCGCTATAATCAACGCAATGAAGCGCTGATAGTGTTTTATAGTCCTGGTGCGACTTGCAATTAACCCTCAGGATCTCGGCCATCTTATCTACATCGCATATAGAAAAATGGCTTTTCTGGTTGAAAAGTCTATCGAGGCTTAATTCAATAATCTCTTGCTGAAACCTATCCATCTTTTCTTCCTTTATTGCCTTGAAGGGCCAAGTCATTGCATATCGCATGAATATGCTTGGTCGTTAGAAATAACATCGAAGAAAGTATGTCCTCTTCACCACTGGAGCCGCTTTCATCTTCGATAGACCACTTGATGCTTTTCAGAGTCATATCTTTGGTGAGAGTGAAGATAGCCCGTCCTTCTTGCAATCCAAGTCTAAGCTCCTGGCATTCCAGTGAGTGCTCGAGGATTTGCAGAATAATATTGTCGTCATCAAAATTGGTGAGGGTAACAGCGCTTCCATCCGCGTCTTTAAGCTTTGCGGTGTCCTTTATCTCAAAAGCTGGCGGCAAAAGACTCGAGTCTTTTAGCCAAGAAGTCATCGCGGCAACTGGACTTACAGCCAGTTCAAGCGGTCGAACCGGAAGTGACCCCAGTCCTTTTCGTAAAAATGATGTAACGAGATCAGCTGCTTTCGCGGAAGCACTGTTAACAACAAGCGTTCTGGTGCTGGTGTCGATGTAGAGCATGATTGACGAGTCAGAAACCAACGCACCGGGTAGGGCGGCCATGATTACCTGTTCTTTTAGCTCGGCTCTCTCTTTGCGCGAAACCGGCCTAGCATCCCTCTTTTGAATGACGGACACCTTGTCGGCGACAGCTTTTCTGATAGCCTTTGCAGGAATAACCTTCTCCAATACGATCAGGCGAAGCAGGTATCGCGACCCTTGCTTAAATATAAGCTCGTCAATGTTCGGCGTAGCTGTTCCCCAGCCAATACTGGAAATATCGTTTGGACCTACTTCGGTAATGACTGCTGATGTAACCGCATCGTTTAGTACATCTTCGAACGTCTCATCTAGCACGGCTTCTTTTACAAACTGGTAGATTGTAGCGTTGTTAAATAGCATTTTTTGTCCTGGTAAGTTTCATCGTGATGGAAATAGAGCGAAGTCTTCAGCGTCAACTAGCTCTTTAAGCTTGGTCAGCAAAGCTTCGTTGTCGAATTCGGACGCGTTGAAATAGATTACGATTGATCGCCCTATAAACTTCGCTTTGAGCGCAGACCGGTATTCATTGACCGATCGGCATGAATCAGATAAAGAGTCATCCTCTACAATCTCTAGAGCTTTCTTTGTTGCCATTTTCTCGATAGCCATTGCGTAATGAGCTGCTAGATCAGCATCACTCCAACCAGGCTGTTTAGTTGGGATTAGATCAAGCATTTCTGTATCACTCAGCATCGCTTTCAATCTCGGTTGTGATGGACTCACAAGAATCGATGATCGCGCTTCCTTCGTCGTCGATTGAGCGAAAGCAGCTTAGGTGGTTCTTGCCATAGCGCGCACCAGGCTTCTCTTGTAATTCATATTGCTCATCAAAATCAGCACTTAATGTTAGAGGCTCAACTTTTTGGGGTTTGCAATCCACTTTGCTTGCATTTACGCTACTAGGAGAGGGCGCGTGCAGAGAGCTGGTGTCGCAGCTGTTGGAGCATCCGCCGATAAGAATCAGCAAAAAAAGAATGGGTATAGCCCTGAATTTAGAGGGCAATTTAGTAAGTCTGATAGTGTTGGCGCAAAATTGCTGCAGAAATGAGGCGCCGCTGAGCACAAAACCGCGCAGAGTTGGACCCCTTGGCCGGCAGTGACTTATGCGACTTATTGATAAGACCGCTAATAAAGATAGCCGCGAGCTGCCCCCGTTTTGCCCCCACTTCAGCGCGGCACTAAACAGATCTATACTAAGCGGCCAGACCAAGATCTGCGTGGCACGTGCGTATACACGCCTATGCAGAACCTTGTAATATGTTCGAATCCCTCCCTCACCGCCA
>JAULKQ010006539.1:0-14135 GCA_032356285.1 Smithsoniella earleae | reverse complement strand
GTTTCACTGGTGGCACGCTTCTGGTTCTCGCGGTTCCACATCTCCTCGTAGCAAAGCCGCACGTTGGCGTCCGAAACGCCCCTGAAACCAACACCAGCCTGATGTAAACAAACCGCTACAAGCATCTCATTCGCACTTGCACACACACGAAGGATAATTAGCACCCCTACGCCTCTATAATCCCCGCTGGGCAATGGCAGCCGCACACTTAAGCTGTGACAGCTACACGAAAATCCATATTCCAGCGGAAAAAATTGTACAAGTGTAACACTCAATGAAAAATACAGGGGCAGCTCAAAGTCATTATGCTGAAACATTGTGTTTGGATGAGCAACGGCATTCCTAGAGAGCACCAGTACTGCTGCTACTGGTGACAATTTCGGATGTCTTTCATTTCTCACCATTCCGGCTGCTAAGGGAAGAATATCAAGGACACATGAAATCGATGTGGAAAACGTTGGTAAGCTGTCACAATCCCAGGGCTTTTCTTGTGGTGATTTGGTCCATCACCAACCAGGTATACTTGAAATAGTACTCCAATTTACAGATAGAAGAGTACTCTATGATACCGTACTGTTGCTACTGGTTACCAGGTGAACAACAAGATAGTCAACGACAATCAGCCGGACATGGCAGACACTGAGATCACATCATGAGTACCTGCATGAGTGCTACAGGCGACATCTCAGGCTGTGGTGTCGGGTTTGAGCTGGCTTCTATGCAGGCAGTGCCAAAAGAATAGTCAAGGCTTGGCCAACTGGTCTCAGAACAACCTGGCTGAACTAATGCAACCGATACTGCTTTCCTCAATGCATGATATACTGCATGATATAAAATACTAGTAAAGCTCAAATGGCAAGACTTGCAGTCCAATTGGATGCTGAACATCCCGCGGCGCTGCTCGGCATAGGAGCCGACACAAAATGGAACCCTAATCACAATCAATCTGCTCCCTGATGTCAGTTATCAGGTCTTACGTTCTCACCCATCCCGAGCTGGCTGAACTGGCCACAATACACACCGATACATTGCAGCTAATGCACCGCACGAATGCCCCAATTTCGACGATGCCTGTCCAAAAAGGGCCAATTCGTCGACCAAGACATCACAAAAAAACACCTGAGGTATCCTATCTCAGGGTTACTTTATCACACAAGTCCTGTTGTCACTAATCTGTCCTGTTCTCGTCCGATACCCTTCAGACAACCTATCAACGACTAAGAAGAAGTTTATAATTTACGAGGTGGTGCCATTTCCATGTAGTGGTCTACACCTACACCTATGAATCTTGGAGGGTCCACTGTAGGGCAAGAGAGCAAGTACTGAATTTATGATTTTGTCATACTAAGTAGGTGGACAAATTGAATTTGTCCACCTTTTCTTGGATTCATTCGTCAAAACTTTAAACGTTGGCAGTGGGCCTATACACAGATTCTTCGTCCAACATGGTCAATTTTAAAAAGCATGCCCTGCCCTGTCGACCGGAACGCTCCGTCGAGCCTTTAACATTAGTGTGGTAGCTGCATCCAGGCAGAGGACAGCCCTGCTTAGTATGCAGTACACGGTGCCACCAGGAGCAGTTACTGACAGCCTGGCGATCGGTCACACTTGGGGCCGGACTTTGGGTTTGAGGTTCCTGCTATTCTGCTAACACTACGGTGACCACACGCACTGGGACGATTCTACATTATCTAAAGCAGAGCCCTCATACCTTCAGTAAACAGGGGGCCGGTGTTAACCTGAATTGATGGCCTGGCACCTGATCTAACCACCAATGCAGACCCCTATCCATATGAAGCAAAATGATCGTGGTTACTGCAGTGCAAACTGAACAGCAGGGGACTGGCAGCAGCAGGGATGCTACGGCCAGTGACTGAGTGAACCCAACACAAGATTGGCTGTAAGTTTCGCGAAGTGTCAGGGGTTGTGCACAGATCCCCATATCTGTACACAAGCGCCCAAATCGGGTTTTCAAGCAGCTGTTTCGAGAGTTGGTGCGCACGTGAGGCGCTGCTGCATCTCTGGGGGGTCCAGGGCTGCCAGGAAGTCGGTCCAGTCAGTGTCTCTAGAGACAGTAAACTCAGCAGCCCTCAGGGCTGCCTTCACTTTCACGGCATCCTGGTTAAACCTATCGTCCAGATCTGACACAACGTCAGCGAACAGCTCCCGTGGCCGGCTGCCAGTGAGGTTAGTCTCCATGCACAAGTACTCAGGCTCTTTCCTGATGATATCCCGGTACCTACGCCACCGGGTCTTGGCTTTGAGGATGCCCTGCTCTCGGTGCTTCTTCAATAGAGCTCGGAAAGCGTCTCGGTCTGCACGAATCCGCAATCAAGCATCAGCATGAGCTGGTGAGATTGGTGCACAAGTTAAGGGGAGGGGGTGTAAGGGATGAATTACAGCGGCCACACACTAAAATATGGGTGCAGTGCAAGTGAGAGGAGCACACGCTTGCGCTCCTTACGGTACCGTGCAGAATCCTCCTCCTCCCATTGCTTTTTCTCGTCGCTGACAAGCTGACTTAGGAATGCAAGCCAAACGCGGAGTCGGCCAGGCGCTGGGCATTCTTGATAAGCGACGTCTTGAGATACAGCGGCTTCAACTTGCACCCAGCTTGACCCTGCTGTCAGAGCCGTTTCTGGATTCTCCTGCCTCTCCTTTAGCAGATCTTTGAAACGCTGCTTCTGAACGCAACAGATTCGCCTAGGTAACGATACCAAGAGTAAATACTGATCGTTACAGCGCTATTGGGAACAGTTCTATCGCACCTTGGCTTCAATGGCGGCACACTCTTCCTCTTCTGCTTTTCTCCGACGGTCCGCTTGCCAGTCGTTAAATACGGACTGCCGCTGAGCTTCAGGAAGCGCTTCAAAGCGCGGGTCCTCAAAAAAAAGTGCCTCTACTTTACTGAAACGCGCTCCGATTAGCAGAGCTGCTTTGCTGTCCAGCATGGCCGCAAATGCCACCCGGCGTTGAGCTGCTGCAGCTTCTTCCGCGCGTTGTGCTGCAGCCCGTTGTTCTGCTAGCTGCACGAAAGCATCCTCACGACGTTCGAAGGTTGCCGCGACGATTAATTTACTTTAGACTACAGAGAGATAGAGAGCGTACCCATTCCTTGTAGCAGGAAGCTCGCTGACCGTTTGCTTTGAGAGCGTTAAATCGAGGGTCGCCAGCTCTTTCAATCTGGGCCGAGATTTTATCCCATTTCATATCTTGTGGCGCCTGGAGATGTGTTAACATGGCCTTGAATGCAATTTTTGCCTCTTCTGCGGTGGCGTACATGAATTCACCTGTCTTTTTTGGCTCCGGGTTGGCTTGAGATGCGACTGAATGAGCTGTGGCAGCTGGGCCAGATCCTGTAGCCGCCCCAGAAATCTGCAGGCGTATTCTTGCCGCTTCAGCTTGGGCTGCTGCTAACTCCTCTGGAATCTTCCAGACCGACTTGCCCAGAGTGCGGTTGTGAAAGTAAGGTCGCCCATCAGGTGCTTTGTGCTCTTTCCATGGGCAGTCCGCAATCACTTTCGCTGCCTGTGCTTCAAATTCTGCGTCTGCAAAGGCTTTGGGTTTGTGCCAGACTGATGTTTTTGATCTGGCGTTGTAGTAATATTTTCTCGAGTCCGGGGCTGTGTGCTCAGTCCACTCGCACTTGACGGCTGCAGCGGGTTGCTGTGCACCACTTGCCGATGCTGGACGCATAACATTAGCTGCTGGTGCTTCCATCATGTGAGGGGGTCGCCACATTCCTTGCTGAGGCATCCCGTACGGCATGGGATGTCCGGACACTGCACCAGGGCGTACAGGTAGCCCTGGCGGAACAAAAGCTTGTCCCCCAGGATGAGCACCAACATGTGGTTGAATTGCTGGAGGCCTCAAGTTTGGTGATGGGATCGTGCCAGGTGCTGTGCTGGTAGCAGCGCTCTGTGCAACGCCAGGTTGCTTCGGGAAAGACGTTGTACCTCCAGGGGGACCAGAGCCTACATCATCGTGAAACGTGGATAATGGATTTATGGTGTGTTTTATTTTCCCGCAATTGAAGAAGAGTGTTGAACGCTAGGGCAGCTGAGTTCGGGAGGAGAAGAGTCGTCATCTCACCGGATAGGAAACACGAAGCGAAATACCTTGCCAAAACCCACAATTTGTTGAATTCGAGGCGTACCGTTCTGCCAGCCTGATGGCTGCTGCGATGATGCCATGCTTCGTTGCTTGTTTACTTCCCGCGGCTAAATTGAGCCAGGAAACTTCTGGATTAGTGCGTTCCGCTATCGAGAAGTTGCCATGATGATCGCGGGTATTCGATTGCTGCTCCAACATAAACAATGATAAGTATATCATGTCCAATCGCGTTTGTCACACCCCATGGATAGATCACCCCTGGCCACTTGCACCCGACGAGTATGGAACGAGTTAGTCATCAACCATGTCCAGCACAAACGTGGTCCTTATATGAAGCAAATAAATGACATAGTATATATTTCCTGTACCTCAAACATGACGCTATATGTAAGTATCTAAATGTACGTCATTCTTCTCGAGTGCATGTCCTCGAACGGGCAATCTTAATCTTCCATTCGGTTTAGTAAATCCGATATCTCTTACACAAGTACTTATCTTTAATTTCACTTGCTTCAGTAAGTGGTTAGAGCGCTGAGAGATACTCTTCTACACCAACTGACCATTCTATGGGGACGATTACGACCTTTGCCAAGTCCTCTCTCTGGTAACGCCATTTTATCCTTGCTTATATTTTCGTCAAAAGTGAATGTCACTGCTTCGTTTCACAACGAGCGGAAATATAATGTCTGGTGAACCTTTCTCCGAAGCGGTTACGGGGACGGCGGCTAAGATCACAGTGTAATGACGCGAAGTTAGGACACATTCAAACTGCAATTAAAACCTTGCTCAGTACTTTAAACCTTGGCGCGGATTTCCCTGGATCACCATCACTCTTTCAAAGCTAAGAACTCCTGACTATGAATCATTTTGTATTAGAATCACATTAAACCGCCTTAAGTGCTCACTGCGGCTCTGGGTTATTCCATTCAATTATCTTGACACAGTCACACGACACTCCGCCATGTAAGGCCAACACCAAAGCATGACCTTGTCACGACCACTGTATCGCAACATTACCACTCATCTTGTAACACTGTGAATCAATATATCATTCAACCAACGATGCCTAAGGCCCACTTAATGCCAATTGCTACCAGGAAAGGAAACACCACTTGAGCTCCCCTCATGCAGGTAGGCAGCTGTAACACATGTCCTGTTTAGACTAATCAAGTAATAGAAATAGCACCATCCCTAAAAGTTGGGATTCCTCTGAGAGACATACTAAGCTGAAGGCCTTTCAGATCTTGTATAGCTGTCTGTAAGAGCTCCCATGTCTCCATCTTTCTGACCGCTCACCATGGTGCATGACATCCTTTCAGCCATGGATCATGTTGAACAAAGAATCATACCAGCTTTGCTACAACAATAGCATTGTTGATACAAAGTAAGCATGCATCAATCCCAACAAGTTCGCTTGTTGTTCACATAATGTTGAAAATTGATCACATGAGCGTGCTGAAGGGTTTGGTGGAACTATTTTAATGGACGTTTCAATGAAACCTGATCTCCGTTTGCTTCTTGCAGCATGCCACCTTCACAAGGCCGCCTTGCTCTTGTATGCTCAAATTCATTATCTGTGTTTCTCACAGCCGCATCTGTCACAATTCTTCCTACATCAGGACATGAGAGGGCTGGAGGGCTGCTTCGAGACAAGTTCTTTGCAGCTTCACTGGGACGTTGTGAGACTGGAGGGCCCATCAACTTTGCAGGAAATGCCCGCACATGAGGCAGCTCACGGCAACCATGACTCAAACTTCCCAGCCCAGCCTTGTCCTTCTCCGTAGCATCCATGGGAGGACGGTCAACGTGCTTGTTTTCCTTGTGTGACTCGTGTTTGCAGCAAGCACTATGTTCAAGGGTGTGAGCTGGCGAATGTGGACAAGTAGCCCACACTAACAGAAACCCTGTTGAAGGAACTCTAAACCGCAGGCCAAATGGAGAAACATCGAAAACCGAATGGACTGTTGCAGATGCATCCACGGCCACATTTGAAGGCAAGCCAAGAGATTCTATTGAGGATTCCACCATGGGGGTCCATGCCCTCAGCATCTCCTTGAGCTCCTTGAAGAGGTACACTTCTCTGAAACTCTGCAGGCCAGTACCTCTTTAGATTTCCGCAAAGCTTCATCCATAGAGTGTAATACCTCAACAATGCAACTTGTTTCACACTAGTGCAGCATAAAATTTCAAATCTAAAGCGTCTCATGACATCTATCATGCCAGCGAGCAGGACTCCATTCAAAACGTCAAAAAACTGTACCATTCGCAGCAACTTCTCAGTAGACTGCAAAATCACAACACAACTAATCCAAACTGTGGCCGAATAACTTCACATTTGGCGAGATCCCCTCACCTGACTCACTGCAGCCTTCACAGCACACGATGCCACATCAGGATTCCAGCTGGCGCTACGAGCGGCTGAATGCTTGACATCTCGAATCACAGCCATTGCAGTGCGCTGCTTTGCTTCCACCATCGAATTAAATGCTGCTAGTTCCATTTCAGCGTTCCGCAATGCTGTCGTGTTGCATGTTGTTATAGTGGAATCAGGCAACAAAAGCCTAGAGGCATGCGCAAGCGCCATGTAGAGGAAAAAAAGTTGGTCAGAAGTATGGTCAACGCCGGACAAAATTTGAGTAACGAGGCTGTGATGACTGCCAAGGAATCGCACAACGCGATGAAGTGCTTCCACATCACTGCAAGCCAACCTCAGTGACGCCCACCCAAGCACTAAAAACCTGCTTCTACTTTGACAAGTGTCCACCCAGACGAACATCTGCGTAACCAGATACGTCCACTACAATGCACATCTGAGCATTCACACGCTGGCAAGATGAGAGAGTGCAAAATATTAAAGAGTGGCTTCTCTCTGTATAATTATTACGGCCACTAACATTGAGAGCCCTCTCAATCATTAACTCCCAAATTCAGTGAAAGTTGACCACTGCAGTAGGCCCCTCGATTTCCACAAGCTGCTTGTGCTACTGAAATGGCCATTGATACCGGACATAAAACAGAAGTATGAAAAGACTATACAACAGCTCTACTTCACTATTCTGAACTAAGGCATGTGCATGATTCCCAGCTCAGCAAAAATGACTGTATGAACAGCTCGTTCTGACAATTGGCAAAGAACATTCTGAAAGAAAGTGCGTACTTTGCCAAGACACAGGCTGCCGATTCCGTGCATGAAGGAGAACGAATCTGTGCAGATTCGTATGCCATCCGCAAGATGGTTCCAACATCTACGACCTCACCCTGCTGCCCTTCAGCACCCTTGTACACAACTTGCATACTGCCCTTTGCCTGCAACTCTTGCTCAATATTACTACTCCTCTCAAGGACGAAGTACTTGATTGAAAACCGAATGTGAAAGGTGTGCCAAAAATAATTGAACCCTTCATAGTGCACCAGAATAATTACAGGAAATCTTGCAGCTAGAAAGTGGTTACCACTCTCTCCTCGTAGGTGTCTACTGCAGGCTGGCCTAAAGCTCATTATTCTGAACGACTTGCTTTGATAACATAGAAAGACTATTTCTCTGGGAGGAACTAACATAGCACACCACCCTAAGCTACAATGTCTTCGTAACATGCGCAATGAAGAATGATAAGTGTTCTGTTTTCTTAGCAGTGCTGTGATGGAAAATGGCACTCAAATGGCCACAATCTTCTGACCACCACTATCCCCACTCACATGCAGCACCACTGCTCCAAGGGGACAGAACTCTGACAAATGCGTTTGTATGATGATATAGTCAACAAAAACACATTTCTCATTCCCTCAACTCCATCAGCCTGAAAGCTGCACCAATCAAACACATGTGGTTTCAAAATTAGCAGGAATATAAGTTCTTAGTCAGAAAGTCACAATTCACAATTTAGTCAGAATTATTCATGATTATTTACCATGTATCTTTCCCAGTATTTATCAAAACCAAGCCTACAGACCAAGGGCTTCTGAAACTTGTTTAAGGGTTGCAAAACATGTGAATACAAGTACTATCATCTGCATCTCCCCAAGTTTGTACACACATACATATTGCAAGACTTCACATGTTTAAGCACACAAATCACATCTGTTTCCTCGAGCAAAATGTGAAGCATGATCCTCTCAATGCTCCTCTCAAAGCCAAGCACAATGTGAAACTTTTAAACTTAATGAGTAAGCCACAGCACAGCAACCTTACTCATGTTGACACCCGCTATGAGTACACACCAACCAAGAGTGTGGCAAACTGTTAAATACCACGGGAGACAAAATTACATTAACATCAAAGCAGGCACAAACCTCTTTCAAAGCCCAGTGGACAAGTGGAACACCAACAGTGGTGAGGAATGTTCCATCATGCCCACTAGACGCCTTGTCACCAGCATCCTTCATGAAGGACAACGTGACAAGATCCATTATGCCATGATGTTGGAGGTATTGCCACAACATAACCTGATGCAGCAGCTCTTGTGCAGCATCTGATGACTTTGAAACTTCTTTGTACAGTTCCTGTATGAACTCTCCTTATTTATGTCATGTAAACAAGCTCAAAGAGGCCTGTGCAACAATGCACCAAAATTCAGCCCAAAACCCTCAATAATTAGACCCCATGACCGTACTCGTTCAATGCATACATGTGTAACGCCACAAAAAGTGCAAAGATCGTTATTTGAATGCCCACAAATGCGCACTATCCTCCTTTTCAACAACTGCATGTCATGATGTAGGTGTGTGGCATGCTGATATCATCACAATAGTGGAGAAATTGAGATGGGAAGGTAAATGCATAGAAATAACAGAACAGGCTGATATCTTCCATAACTTCCATGGCTCATAAGACATGGAACTTCCGAAGAGACTGCACAGAGTTACTCTGCATGGAGCTGAGGGCTTGACATTGACACACAGGACAGCTCATACCACACCTTATTGCGGTGAATTATGCGCTGCCGAATTAAGGCCTTCAGGGAAGTGCAATACTTTGATAAGGCGCATGACTTGTTGCCCTCAGCTGGGGCCTCACCAGCAGCTTGTAGCAGTCGCCAGGCAGCTACACAATATGCCCCAAGACGAGAGGCTACCAGGATGGCCTGACCGAACACACCCACACTGCTGGGTGTATCTTCTGCAATTGACTCACCTGAAACCAGCGCTGCTATCAGCAAGGCTGTTACAAGTGAGCTGTGAACGTGAGATGTTAAGTGCGCACCGAAAATGGAAATGAGCTTAGGTAGAAGCGGGTTCTCATTTGCAGAAGTAACCATTCTATTCTGTGCCGTACCAGCTGGTCTACCCCCCCTAGGCTTCGCTTCAGGACGAGATTCCTGAGCTGGGGCACAAGCATCAGATAGCGGTGACATCGAATTACCACTCGCGTTCACAAATGCTGGACCAGACAGTGTCTTACTAGTAGTTCGGATTCGCTTGAATGGTATTGGTTCCGACGCCGGTGTACTGCGAGGACAGCTGTGTGGACTGGGAGAGTATGAAGAGTTGGAACAATTTGAAGCATCATTGCGAGAATTGACTCGAAGTGGTGGCGCGTGCGGGAGTACACCACTGCACAGAGATGGCCGTGGAATCACGTCCGACATGAGAGTACTGCATAAAGGTTGTCTATCAGTCATACCTTGTACGGGAAGCTCCGATGATTAAACAGGACGATTACGGGGTCAACCAAAGAGGTGGGAAGGATTGTTTTCAGTCCGCCGTTTCGCCAAACATTAGCGCTTATGTACATGAATTCCCTGATTAAAAGCGGACAACTGTAGAACCGAGTGCTCACAAACGTTAGCATTTTGCGAATGTTCTCGCTCGCGCATGAAAGCAACATTTCCAACATATTCTAGAACTGGTCGCTTTGAAAACTCTTGAACTCTTAAATATTTTAATTGTTTGGAACGCATGAAGCGCCATGAAACGCCGATGAAGAAACATCCGAAGTGCAGCTGAATACCAAGAACGTTTGTAGCGAACGAGAGCAACCGCAGTAGCGACCATACACTTATTTCGAGACGCTAGTTCCTCGAAAAAATGGATGATATAAGATTTCATACTAGCTCACACCCGTGGGCATGCTTGGACCGAGTAGAGGGGCTATATAAATAATAATGATATCGAATATTGGGGTCAAAGTCCATCGCCTACTTGGTCAACACTTGAAAAGTTGAGCAGGAAATCACCATAACAAGTTCTCACGCTCTTCATGTGACCCAGCCAGCAAATCCAGCCCTTGGACATCCATGAGCTTGCGAAGCGCCTCCGGCACTCCATCGAGTGCCTTGCTACTTGCAATATCATCGCTAGACTCAGCTTGCATGTTAAGCTACAAAATATTGATCAACCCTGTATCCCCTTTTGCACTGACGTGTACCTGGCGTAAAAGTGCACGAGTGACATATGTCCATAAAACCTCGATAGATACACGCATAACAACGTTTATGAATAGAATAAAAAGTATTATTTTTCTAAGTATCCGAGCACTGAAAAGTATCTTGCAGCGGAGTGCTGACCTGCAATTTCGCGTGGATAGACTACCCCATG
Organism: Smithsoniella earleae; assembly: GCA_032356285.1. Taxonomy (NCBI): domain Eukaryota; kingdom Viridiplantae; phylum Chlorophyta; class Ulvophyceae; genus Smithsoniella; species Smithsoniella earleae. The sequence continues at coordinate 3,488 of JAULKQ010006539.1, read as the reverse complement.
TGCGATTGTACAGGCGACAATATGATAAATAAAGGATTGACTATAACTCTTAAGAAAAATGATATTATAGCCAAGACGAGAAATATATGAATCGTCTTCGCTCGGTACTGCAGGTATACTACCCGCAAGCCAGTGGATTAGTATGCGACACCACAGCGTCAATCCTCGATCAAATTCCAGAGGTTAGCAACACAAATAAATATTGAAATGCATTTTAATAGAGTGGGGAGTGCAGCAAGTGGTGTAGCGTGCGAACATGTGCACAGGTATGAATGCCAGAGGCACGTGTGCCCCGGGATAGTGGCCTTGTTTCCGGAAACGAGTGTTAACAGCCTGTGCAACTTAGCTCAGCCCCAAAACATGTCTGAATGAAAACAAATCGAGACACTGTTAGAAAACATTGCAATGCTTTACTTACTGGCAATCGGAGCAACTATCTACCTTTGCAGTCTTATAAGTCCAAATGCAAGAATGCAGGATTATCGTACCAACAAGTTCAAGTCCACAACTTAAGAGCGAAACCTACAAATTTATTATGTGTTGCCTCTGCAGACTTTATGACTTCCTGTACGTTTAGTCCTCCCAGCCATAAGAGACGGCATGGAAAGGTTCTACTGACGGAGTACACGAAACACAGCGGTGAAACGTAAAGCGGGATGTATTCTAAGAAAAAAAATGTAGAAAATCTTATAGATCATCGTGCCATGATATCCGCGTATGAGTAGCAATACAGCATCTTGTAATCCATCCCGAAACCTCGCAGGCGATGGACAAAACGGGAGACAACTGTCGTAGACACGACAGGTATCGCACAGCGGTGGATCATCCTTCGAAGCAGAATTTGAATACACTAATAGCAATAGCCGAGTATTTTGCACACAGTTTTAACTGGCTGATGTTGAAGGCTATTCTACGCTAGCTTTCGGAACATGTTGGCAAGCGTCAACTACAGCCTGCTTATCTGAAAGTCCGGCGAAAATAGAAACGAGAACATGAAAATTAATATCGGTCAGCTCTGTATATGCTGTTGCGATGTATAGCAATTTCGAATCTTTGCACAGTATGAGTCAAGCAACACACACACACACACCTGGAGTACAAGACTTTGTTCCGTCAAGCAAACTTGAAATTTTGGGCTGAAGTACGCAAACTCCGTTCAACTGTTGAAGGAATGCAAAGGTTTCTGAGATCTCCGGCAGTACCAGCTTCACATTGCGGCAATCGCTGAATTATGGGACCCCCGGGTGTTCTGGGATCTCACAAACAACTCGTATTAGTGAAGGTATCGAACCACGTTTACGTCTTGTAACTTTTGCAGCACAGGCTTCTGCTTCGAAGAATGGGCGGTGTAGATATTTAGTGACTATAGGGACATTGGCCATGGCCCCCAAAAGCGTATTTTGTCCACGTGAACAAGAACAAAGTATGCCACGTGCAGACCAGATCCCACACTCAGCATTTGCATGCGGTCACTCCCGGTACGCCACGTGACTGACTTGCGGCTTGAACTTGCAGGTGAACATCAATGAAAGCTAGCAAATAGCAAGCACCATTGGAGAAAAGTGTCCTGATAGGATTATGTGGTTATATCAGAAAGTGAAATCAGCCCTCTTTAGTTTTACGCATGCATTCCATCTGTTGAAGTGCATTGAGAAGTTGTTCTGGAAAATCTTTCGTCTGTGCACACCTAAACCACGCACGACTGGAAGCTGTGCATCACGCTGTGCATCAGATTTACTGACCTTCGATCCCGAAGAACATTAATTTGTGGCATGCGTGCAGAAGAGCCCAGCATCGGATCCTCTTAACTCGTGCCACTTGCAGGCCCTCGATAGAAAGCTGGAACTGCTCAGTTGTCTCGATAGCAGAAAAGTACAGTGCACAATGAAGCATGTGCATCATATCTGCATGCTCTATCAGCATAAATTAGATGATATCGGCGCATCCATCTTCAGCTCTATTTATCGCACTTCGCGAGCCTGGACGTCCACTTCCATTGACCGGGGAATTCGACGCCTCAAGGACGCTTCGACCATATCAATTTGAACTTGGGCCATCAGCACCGATATCTCTAAGATTTATTGAGAATGCTGGCGAATCATTTGATTTTGTGCGGCGATATTTGCTGATTCAAACTTGGAAAGCAAGAACCCCTCGCCATGCGTTCAAGCCGTGGAAAACCCCAGCATGTAGCCCCGCGTTGCACGGACACACGACCGGTCGAAAAAACACTACTAACTACAGCGACCAAGTACTCACAATGAAATATCTGAGCACTTCTCATTGCTATCAGGGGTCTTGTGCAAGTATTTATGATAACGGGTCAACAAGTGAGAAAGGGGGTTGGAATCGGAGGGCCGAATTCTGCTCAACGGAACCGTGACTGAAAGGAGCTCAACGGAACTACCGGAACTACATTTGGGCTAAGTAATTAAGGTCATACAGTGTGAATAGACGCTTTGTGCTTATCATGTCGATGGAACCTGTGAGAAGACGAGAATGAACATCGACGTCTCGAAAATCTCGCCTAGATTCGGAGCGGATCAAACTCAACATGAGGTGGCAGGTGAAGCGCTTTTCACCTATATTTTCACACGAGAGTCAAGGTAACGAGGTTAAGGATTGTTGCCTTGCATTGAAGTATCGACATCGATAGAAATGGGCTCGTGCCTCGACTAGGACTACTAATGCCCAATGCCGAATATCCCACGTACCTAGAACTACAAAAAATTGGCAATGACCACAGTAGTTGAACAATGGGCCATGAAATGAACGTAGCAAGACAGTATACTGCAGTGCCGTGTGGTTGGAACCTTCTAGAACAATGCGAATATCCTTTCAGGAGACCCATAACTTTTGGAGAACAGCTCGATGGCAAGCAACTATGTGAAAGACTAACAATTGTTTTTTTTAAAATTACCTCAGGCGCTGCCGCATGATGATCTACGAAGATATTTTCATCAGTTTGCCGATGTGCAGCTTTGGACAGCCTTGATGCTGGTGTATCTGACACGCATCTTTCACAATGATACGAGCTTAGGACTCCACGTCGTTTTCGGTGTAAAGATTTCTGAATACAAAATTTTCAAGGGCGCAAAGGCACACTTGTTGTTGTCAATGTGGATACTTGATAATAGCGGATGTACCAACGCCGAGCACTGCGATGTAGATTCTTACCAAGACATTCTAGTTACGATTTCTAGTCACTGTACAGTCTTGGATCACTCTTATAACCTGTGTATCCTGCTGAATTGCATGTGGACCAGTCGTCAAGCCAGCATACAGAATACCAAAGTCAAACGAGATTAGCCTGATGCAGTTTCAAATGAGGATAATTAAAAGCACGTCTCGTTTGAAAGTCCGTTGTCCGAATTGTGCTGTCAGCTTGAGCTAGTAGCTTGCCTTTGAGGGGGTTTAATCATCGTACAGTAGTACTTGCTCGTCCATCTCGCTCAACTTTACATTGCGCCGTACTAATTTGAAAATAT
>JAULKQ010006528.1:0-14136 GCA_032356285.1 Smithsoniella earleae | reverse complement strand
GACTTGGGGGTAAAGTTTCGCTTGAGTCGACTGCATGTGTGCTGGTTTGATGCCTGAAATGGCCTTGGTTGTATCTGTAACTAAACGGTACTTTCGTCGCATGTCTATCTACCTGTGATGGCCTTGTGTTGAATGATAAATCATGACACCGCGAACCACTATATGTATGACATGATAGAGGTCAACAATCAATTAAATCCAGTACGGATTTGGCGCTTTAAAGCCCCAACTGATATCCTTGAACGGAGTGGTTATAGATTGTATATGGCCCTCCGCACTCTGAAACCAAATGCTCATGGGGGTCGTCTTGTGGCGTGTGTTTGGGAGAAAGTTGACGGAATGATGCCACCGATTCTGCAGACTCAGAACCCTTAAAATAGCTCTTGCCTTGTCTCACAAATCTGTGCGCTTTCAGTGCAAGGGCTGACAAAATCAGCTGGTGACGCTGCAAGCCCATTCTTCTGTGGTAGAGAGGCTCCAAAGCAAAAGCGGATGATCAACTGTTGTAAGTTTGTGGTGCTCCAATGAGCATCAACATGCTCTTGGTTGGAGCCCCGAGGAAAATTTTTTGTGCAAATTCGAATGAAGCAATTCAAGCAAGAGGAGACATCCTCATCGCCCACCCCTAACGGATGGTTATAGTGGGCATGTCAGTGATTTATTATACAGCCAACAACTGCCAGCATCAAGCACCAGCAGCCCTTAGAGACACCGAAAAGGTGAGAGAGTACCAGGAAGGTGGCTACCAAGGCTTTCGGTTCATCCCATTCTCGGTAGAACGAACTTTGGTAGGCTCGGATCACCAGCTATGTGATAACTCGGGGAATTGGCAGATGTAGCAGCAACAGTAGGAAAGTTTTCAAAAGGAGAGTTCCTAGCGAACACTAGCACTAGCAAGGGGTAACCTGGCGATGTTTCGCGGTGGGATCTCTATATACGCACAAACGTCGGAAGCTACTCCTCAAGCCGGAGCTGGAATCCACTACCTAGAAGATTAGCTACGAGAGTACATTACTGTACATGTGTCGACATAGCATTAGCTCAAGCTGTATGAGTTCAGTTACTGTCAAGTAACAACAACAAATTAAGGTGAACGCCAGTATCATACCAGAGCAAAAGTTGAAGAAAAAATTATTCAAGTTGATCCCGGTTATTCGTTACGCTGGATATGTTGTTTTCTTTCATGTGTTAGATGATAGGTCACGTAGAGTGCTTTTGTGGTTTTAAGGTCAGAAAGTTGTGTCGAACATCGCCGTGCGATGGTATCGATGGGGGAAACTTCATGACAGCGACAGGGAAGTAGGGAGGCAGGGCCACAGGTACTTGAAAAAGTCTATGATAAGAGGACTTCATGTATCCAAACGGAAAATTGTCAAATTGGGCGTTGTGTACCGTTAGCGCACACTCGAAGTTGTTGGCAGACGGTTGTGCCTCTCGAATCGACATCTCTGGAATAAGAGGTCATGGATGCAGTTTGCGGCTGTAAAGAGAATAAGATACTGAGTTACGACGCAATACGATCTCGGTATCGATACGGGCCTGTGAGTTTCCCTGTTCATGGTATCTGACAGAAATGGGGAAATATCCTGTTGGTTGTAGGATCCTGAACTTGACACCTATGCTTCAACGATATCAGATTTTTCATGAGGCCTGAGAAGGAGAATCTGATTCTTGCACGTCGCTCTCTAAAGGCTAGCAAGTACTCACAAGCCCACCCGACACAGTATGCGAGAATTTCTAAAGGGCTTAGCGGTCTCAGCCTTCCCGAATTGAGTTAACGAAACAATTATTTGCTGCTAACCTCCTGTCTGTCGATCTGATCTCAACCAAACACTCTCTGTGTTGAACGATGGAAGAGCGCCAAAATCTTTCGGGTTTAATTGATTATTGATCTTCAGTCGTCGCACATTTAGTTGCTCATGGCTTTTACAATTCACATTACATCACTCTGCCACGTTCAGGCGGCAGAGCAATTTAATACACCTCACAAAGGATCCAGATATTACTAGTACTAGATGTAGTGTTATGAGCAATACCCAGACATGCTTGAATATAAGTGATACTCCTTTGGAGACATGATCGTGACTCGTGGCCTTGGTAGGGGTACGTCATGGTGTGAATACGTGCACTGCTAAGCAAGGCTAGCCATCGTGATTTCTTTACCGTGGTAGGATAATGAGCTACTACATGTGCGTTACATCGATGCTGGCGCGGGCTACTACGTTTGATACACTTGATACGAATCTTGCTGAATTTAGCAACGGTCATTGACAACATCCAATGTGAGCGAAGCAAAATCGGGCACAGCAAAAGTTCTCGCTGTCATCGACGTGCTTCTGGTTGCTGCGTGACAATAGAACATTCACAAAGGTTTGGGTATCTACGTATGTTCTGAGATTACACCTGGTGCCAGAAATTCCTGCGACAAGGACTTTCTCTGGGGCTATGACAGGCATGGAACGATTATCAGGCATGGAATGACATTCCTCATCATCCACTCGAAGGCTTGCTTCGCGAAAAACCCTCAAGAGCTTCGGCCCGCTATTCTATGCGCGAACCTGGGCTTTGCCGTACAGTCTGTGTGACAACGGTTTAGTCTGTGTTCTGCCTCAAGGAGCCTGCAAATATCACAGGATTAAGTGGATGCAGAAATATGAGATCCCGGTTTCTCACAGCCTGCTTTGCAATAGGTGGAGATATCTAGAAACGTTGCGCTACTTTCAGTAGTTACATACAGCTGACAGTCAGCATCATATCTCGCAAGATCCATGCTCATGGATTGTGACAGTGCCACTACACGTGTTTAGAAGCGTTAACCTTCATGTTGTGTCACCCAGTCGACATGGATATATAACTCGACCGTCAAAGCGATGAATGTGTAAGTTAAGCCTGGAGCGAGTACCCAACGCGTGGATTAGAAGGTATGCATGGTCAGCCATCTGTGGGAGAGTGACACCGGTTAAATTTTGTACTTCGCTTTTTCGGACCTCGGGATCTCCTGGATCAGCTATAGCTTAAATTACATGTCAGTGGCTCAACTTGCGTGCGTTTATGCAGGTTGCTGCAACGTAGAGAATATGGCAGAAACAGAAGCACCCCCCATGGATTTTCCTGGTACCGACCCACAGCCAGAGGTTGAAGTGGAGGAGTCTGTTGATGAAGCCTTGGTAAATGCAGAACCTGTAACTTACAGCTGGCTAGCTCCAACGGAAGTCACAGATCCTGAAGCTGAAGCCGAGAAGTACGAGGCAGAGCTTGACGAGCTTCTCGACTCAGATGCCTCTTCCTGGGGAGTCTTGGGAGAGGTAGCGATACTCAATTTAACCTGTGAATATCCTGTGTTTCACTAGGATCACATGGCGTGACATGAAGTTTACGTATTTCATTGCCGACATAAATCGCCAGTTCACATACGTCTTTTCGATTTTGTTCTCATGATATGAGGTGTGGAGTTGCTGTTTGTACGTTCATCAACTTGTTCCTGTTTCAGTATCACTCGGGCGTGTACTTGTGGACGTTGCTGCATTTGTAGAGTGTGATGGCTTCCGTAAGAGTTCTGCTCCTTGTACAACATTTCTCCCAAGCGTCTCTCTACATGTATAATTTTCATTAGAACACATATGAACTACAAAACAAGAGTAAGCAGCGGGGGACTTCAGTGCAACTAGCAGGTGCACTGTGTACGACCGTTCGCCTTCTGTACCACGACTATGCCGTGCTCAGGTTCGACAAGTTATTTCTAGGTTCACCTTGAGCTTCATCGGTATTCAGAAAGGTACTGGGCAGTGTGATCTCTTCTCACGCTCAGACTGATAGCGTACACGTAATCAGTCAGACACCACTCACCTACTGCTACAAAGCTGAAACACGGTCTTGACCTTGGCGAGGGAGCATCGCACTAGGGAGCATCGCACTAACTTTTTTTTGTGCAGTTCTGAACCCAACAGATTCGAAATTTCTGCAGGAGGATGGATCGCTGCTGTACCGAATGACTACGGGTACCGAAAAGCCAGGTTACTTGTGTCGCTACGTCACTGAAATTCCATCGTCTGAATCAGCCAGCGAATTAATGAAACGTCTGATGTCTGTGGATGGCTTTTACGCGATCGACAACATGACTCCAAGGGAAGTTCAAGAAGAGTCGTGGAATAATCCCATCAGGACGTGCGTACTTCCAGATGTCGTTCGCAATGACACTGCGCTCAAGCTCCTGCATGTCGCACTACGAGATGATTCTTGTGCAGGTTCGAGTATAAAGGGATACCAGGGTTTGTGACAGCACCTGCGTGCAAACTCCCCTCGTCTACTTCAGACAGCTTAGATATGTGCGTGCCAAACACAGTGTGGTTCACAGATACCACATTATACAACTGGCCGGCCTTTGTCGACGTAGCTGATCGTTTGCCAAGCTGCCAGGAAACGAAGATGGATTATGTCATGACTTATGCCATCAATTTGACTGATGCAGAGGAGCCGGGAATGGTAACAATGAAAATGTTAATGTGGGCAAGCATTGTCCCTGTGGGAGACTATGGCAAAAATGTCCTCCGCATGTATGCTGCTGCACTGAAGAACAATATGATCAGTTTTGCTGCTGGGGAAGGAGTTGCTCAGCCTGCAGAAGAAGTAGCCGAGGACCCAGAGGCACCTGTTGAGGAACCTATTGAAGAACCTGTTGAGGAACCTGTTGAAGAGCTTGTTGAAGAACCTGTTGAGGAACCTGTTGAAGAGCTTGTTGAAGAACCTGTTGAGGAACCTGTCGAGCAGTATCCTGAAAACACAGAGGTGATTGTTGAGGAACCTACCTCAACAGTTGAGAGTGTACCAGCTGATGAGGAAGTTCCAGTCAAATATTGAAGAAGTTTAATATCAGGACAGTTTCGCTGCTTTTAGTTCAATGTGCAAGAATGAGGTGAAGGTGGTTATTCGTGATATGTGTCACCTATGTACAATTTCAGTATGTCATGCAACAAAATGTAGCAGGTACTATTTCCATGTGTAGCAAGGTGAAATCGATCAGAGTATGAAGTTGATCATACCATGTTTACTACTTATTGTCACGAAGGTTTAATTCACTTGTTGACTTACTACTGTAATCAAGATATTCTACTTCCTCACCTGTCAGCATTGTTGAAACTCATTAAATTATCTCAATTAAATTATCTTGGTCATACACAATACTGAACGATTATCACATTCCATTCATCCGTACATTATTACATCCTCACTTTACTGACAGTTTGGAAATATAAGTTGGGCAACATATGCTTGTGTAAATATTCAAACTCGCTACATGGCTTTCTCTCAATGCTTGCCCCACACGTCATGACAATCGTATGCTCCTACCGATCCGCAACACCATCGGACAGCGTTACCTCACAAGTCTACCTAATTAAGTGCTTACCTAAGTAATTATGTGATTATTACCTAAGTAATAAACACAGCATGCCCGATCATACCCGCCTTTGAATGTCTTCTACGCAATGCATGCTCCCGGCTTGCAAGGCCTTGTTTCTGTCCATCCTTGCTCATGTCCTTAGGCCAACGTCCTCTTGGTATATCGCGAAACTCCCGAATGATTTCCTTTCTTTGCAGGAAGAATACGCGTTTCTTGGATCTAGCCGACTGTTTCCGCTCCTGGAGGCGATCTGTTGAGAGTGCGTGCGAGGTCACTCAAGAGTACACTATATAACCGACACAGTAAGATCTCAGATAATTAAGTCCGAAAGGGTTTGGCGCTTTTCCAACACGATCTCAGCCTGTTCACCCAGGAAGCTATTGGCGGGATAGCCCGGATGCCCGCAAGTTTCGATAGACAACCAGACATATTTGCCGCCTTGGCAGCCACTGGTGCGGTAAGTAGCGTCTTGTACGCGTGTTTCTCCGCAGCTGTGGTGCCAGCTTGCACTTCTACAATCATACGGCGCGGACGCGCAACGGAAATGTCGACTCCCGAGCCCATACGAGGCTTAGCTCCTCGCGTGCGATGACCCTTCTACCGGAGAGGCGGGTTGATAGCACAGGCCAGGCTAGCGAGGTATTGGTCACGCAGCGAAGAGTGTCCACGAGGTCCACGAGCATGTAAGATCATACACCTGACCGAAGGTACAAACGTCCATGCGGTGTTGATTCCGAGACAAAGCTTGGCCACATGCGAAAAGGTCAATCACACAAAGTGATTGCAGGAGAAGCGGGCATAGTATTGAGCATGGCTGCATGAGCACGAGAGCTTTGTCGAAAGGCTCAACTGCGCCGATGAACTTCTGGCCTGGGGATTCGGACTCACGTTCTTGGACTGTTTACTAGAACGAAACTACATAGTTGGGATAGAAAATAAAGGGCACCACTCTCTAGGTTGACGTAGCTCCTTGTAAAAAGATTACCTCGTTTCTTGAATCAGGTAAACAAGCTGAAACGTGAGTGGGTGTTTGCAGATTGCACCCGGAGTAATTTATTTCATATTATGGAAATACAGGTGAGTGATATTTTTCAACTGGGCCAGCAGAGCCAGGAAGGGCCTGCAAGCGCGGGCAGGGGTGCAGTACTGGTACTGGTATCGATTTGCGTCATGGTTAGGAGTAAGCACGCACGGTAAGTACTGTCTGCGGGGATACTTCTTACTCGTGAGAGTCCGAAGAGAGTAAAATACTTCATTCCCTTGTCAAGAACATCGAGGATTTGTCGTATGGAAAGGACGGCACCCAAGTTTCGATCGATTCAAATCGAGGCATCTGAATTGGAATACATGTAGAGCGAGCAGAGATACGATGCCCGAGCACTAACTTCTAACAATCCTAAGCTGGGTAATGGTTGCATTTTAGGAGTGTCCTTTGTGAGCCTTATTTCCGCCAAGTTCATCTCATTCAGAAGTTGGACAGACTGAAAGACAATGAAACGGCCCAAGGTTGCCAGCATTGTGATGGCACGATTATTTGATGAAAATGAATGCGAGGAGAGCATCTCTGTATTGGGTTTGTCGATCTCTCCATTGTTTGGCCACACTTCAGGTACAACGACTGATGTCAACACAGACCAATGACTTGGCATGCTTGGAAAGGTGATACAGGGTAACCACAACCTCAAATCATTACGTTAATCACCCGTCACCTTGTGAGTATGGGCAGCAAGCGCCAAGGTGTTCACTATAGGGCACAGTAGCAGCCTATGGCACGTTTGCTCTTCTCTTTCTCACGACTCTCCGAAATGATTCTCAAGGACATGTGCCCCACTCAGCAATCAGCCCACCGACATTTCATTGGTTGAAATTGAGGGCTTCTATGTGACGATAAACAAGCTTCATCGTTAGTTCCCTGGGCACATACAGTGTCACGCCTATGTCATCACGCACCCGCTCTCCTGATGTCAGAAATCTCAACAGCGGATTACAATACATTGAGTGGTAGTAGGTAGAGACCAAAGATCGCGCGCAATTATGTCACAAATCCATCGCATTGATTTTTGGAGCTGTGAAACAACTGCTATAAAAACTTACACGCAGCCCGAGATACTAATAGCTGGGCTAACATGTACCTATCCCCTCGTCCCCGTCATTGTAATCACGCTCTTACATGATGATTCGAGCTCCAGTAATTTCATGGTTGATTATAAGCTTTGCAACCCTTTATCTCATCAGTCGAAAAAGCCACTACAGCATACATTTAGGGTTTTTTTTCTGATACGACTCTTGCAAACAACTCTGTCAATGGCCGACCATGTCGGTATGAGATTCTGGAAAATCACACACGTGATGCACCAAACGTAAAGTAAATATATGCGTAAGGCGCTGAGACTTATCATACAAGGAGTGCTCGATGCACAAAGGAAACATGATGAGAATGGCTTCCCTTGTCGTGCCTTTGCATGAAACAACTTGCGTAAGCTTTGCAATGGTATAGCGTAATCGTAAGCAAATCATGGCTAAGCAGAACAGGGGCAGATAAAGAGTAGTTAAGCTGATTTATATCTCATTGATTGAATACTAGGGGATTTTATTTGCGTCCTTCAATTTCTTATTTGATGGGGACTGTCACCTCGAGATAACGGAAGACTTTTGTTTTCCAAGCATCGACTCCCGTTGACTCCCGACACGCAAATGCGTAGGCAAACACTATCCACGAAGGTAGAAATGGATATCGTGGTTGAACCCAACACCCTCAAACATCCAAATCAAAGGTTAAAGAGTACACCCATGCTTAAGTCGCGTCCCTTTATCGCTGGGTAGCGTGGCGGAGACGTTGTCACGCCCTCTCGCAGGATACTAGCAAACTCAATAAGGACAGGGACGACCTCTCGAAATGATTCTTTCTGTTGAGAGCTGAAGTAAGATACAAGATAAGATCCTGCAAATGGTACGGTTTTGATCTTCACGAAAGATATCGACCTGTAGAACAGTGCTGTTGACAGCTAGGTGAGAGTGGTTCCTTCCAAGCTCTAGGTACGACCGTAAGGTTCACAACCCTCTCTCTTGACACGAGTACTAAGAAATATATGAATAGGCGTGCTTATGTATGGGTATATGGTTGTGTTCGAATATCCTAAGTGATTTCAATTTTCGAGTTCCTTTCACGAGTCATCATGACCATTATCGCATCTGTTTGTGCATAGTATCCAAATTAAGTGTACTGGATGATCTTCCAGATGCGCTTGCTGTGCACGAAACATTCTGTGATATGGCCAACGCTCCTGTCGTTGGTGTACGGGGACCGAATACTTCAGTATTTTCGGCTCTACGGCTCACCTCCTGTTCTCGAAGCTCACTGATTTGAAGTATTAGCTGTGCTTTAAATATCTGTGTTAGCCCTCAACTATATCAATGACGTTTTGCTTGGTACTGTTGTGTATTCGAGCTCACCACTCTTTGCCACGTGTCCGAGGTTGACAAGGACTTGCGGGTACACTAGTGAACAAGGCCAAGGGTAATATCTAGGCCCCCGTTTGATGGATGTTAATATCTCACCAACTTTCTGTTAGCCTCGTTGCTTTTCAGGTAATTCCGGGCTCTGCCATGGTAGTCATGAACCTGGCGTGAGCTCAGAAGACGCTGCCTTCGAGACAGCAATCAGCTCTTACCGCAAAGCGATACTTCATACCAAAGTGATATTCAGCAATTTCTGACGACCGTGTTTGTCTTTGTCGCTGATCGGTTGAGTTTGTTTTGAGCCTCGGTTGAAATGAGAACGAGTGTCAGCAAAGCACGCTCGTTCATATCGCACGGTGATCTTGGTGAAGTGCAAGCACATGTATCAGGTACTATGGAGTCTTCAGCCAGTATATCTAAACGCCCACCTTTGGTGCCAAGCCCGTTCGAACTTAGCGACACCACCACACGCCTGGCTCGTACGGTCGAGGGAACAATGTTGAGAAATTCCCAACAGGGAGATCCCAAGATGTCGCATTGTCAGGTCGACATTGAAGAGAGTCTATCCTGCCCCCCAGACCTTGCATCGTGCTTAGACAAGTTACAGCAACGCTGCCCATCCCTTCTCACAACGACTCCTGCGTACTACCCGCCCAAGATACCAGCTGACGGCGGATGCGCCTTGTACGAAATCCCCAAACGAAACTCTAAACGCGACAGCAGCCGGCCCACTCACCCTCGATCATTCAAAAAAGCGTTTATCAGAAACTTGCTCTACTCACGAGGCCTCCATGCACCGCTGCGACCTGTACGCCTGGCGTGTGATCGTAATCAAGGCTCTGATTGCTCAAGTCTGAGCTGGTCAGGTGCGGAAAACATGCTCGTACTTACTGATGCTACACCGCCCTGGTGTCTAATGTCAGCCGTGCCCCAGCCATCCTATTGCAATCCAAGTTATGGCACATCACTGTACCGGGTGGAATCCAACGCGTCCCCTTGTGCTGTGCTCCGCACTGCAATTTTGCATGTCGCTGACAAATATAAGGCTTGCTGTAACAATAGATAGGGTGAATTCATGTTTGATGTATGGACGTAGATTTTCCCGAAAATCCAGGCGCTTTGTCTCGCGTGATATTTGAGTTTAGCTCCTCTTTCGCGAGCAAGAAATTTGCATACAGTAGGAAGCTCTTCAATTCTGGAGTACCACACGGAGCTCCTTTTCCTTTTACCGCCATAGAAAGCGATTGCACCGCAAACTTCACATGCACAATGTTTCCAATCAATTGAGCGTATTATATAGATGTACTGCAGTAACACAAGAGCCGAGTACAACGTCAGGGCATCATCAGTGTGTCGAAAAGTACACATGGAAGAGCGAAGAATACAAGCGATAACTCTAGCATCATGTAGTAGTGTCTTACTGTTGATATTGCTGAGTTGCGCGAAACTGGAGAGCACACAAGATAGAAATCAAAGATGGTAGCGGTGTATCCGCCCTGCACAGTTGTACGCTGCTTGTGCCTCTTGACGCCCTGCGTTATTTCAAAACACGCCACTCCGCTAGAAACACGCATGAAGACTGCTTTCTTGGATGACATTCTACACTCGTAACCGAGCGTGTGTAAATTAACAGGTTGCTCGTTTGTCGCAACTCACCTATACTACCTCAAGTTATGCAATTGGTCTGCCGCAATGTGTACAGGTTGCACACTAGCGCGCATCCCAGCCAATAGATTCGACCTCATAAATGTCTCCAAAATCAACGATTATGGCCGATAGGGCTCATCGGTGTACTTTCGGAGGGCTTCGAGAGGTCCCGGAACCTTTTTCTCCACTCCCATGCCATGATCACATCCATGTCACGAACCGTCAAGCACTGCTTTAAGAATCAAACACACTTACATTCTCTTCTGATCAACCTGATATGCGTGTCTTAATATCAATTTTCAACCAGAGTCGCAGATGAGCATTCACTTGTTGGTTCGGCGATGCTAGAACAGAATTGGCAAGACACAATCGTGACTCAAGTTTGCGCTCGCCTTATGCCAGCTTCCGACACAGAGAACCTGTTGAATCAGAATCACGTTTTTGTGTAGGCATATTCAACGACGTTAGTCGCACAAAGCGAGATCCTGAAGCGAGTGCAGCTTTATAATTACGGAGTTTTCCTCCAAAGCTTCCTCAAAAACCTGACTAGTACAAACACAGCATGTTCTGCCGCTCGCCGTATTTGGCATGGAGCAAATCTGTGTCTTGAAAATCATGTGGATTGTTGGTCGATTGAGCCAACAATGTGATTGTTGGTCGGATGCCCGATTCTGGTTCGGTCGCACGTGTGATATTCACGTGTGTCGAAGGGATACCGGGATAAGTGCAAAACTAGGGTTAGATCCGACTCGAGGAGGTCATGTTCTGAGCATTGGTATGAATATCGATCCCACTCAGTACAAAGAATGTATGGCACATCACACCAAGTGTATAGAATTGTAAAAGTACCATGAAAAGCGAAAACAGCCCGCACTTACTCTCTCCCTAACCGGTACCAAAACTGAAATTTGATTCTGGTCAGTGAATCAAATGTCAACAAGGAAAGATCAAACTCCTCCGTTTGTTCGCAGTTAGCTTCCCGCTGGTCGAGAATACGCCTACAATACCCCCAGACTCGTTCTTGCATGCGGCTGTCTTGGAATAGTTCCGCACGGCAGCGATTGCTTGTTTCCCGAATGTTGATGCATCGGTTGTCTTTCGACTGGAAGCTACTGATATAAGTGACGTGAGACCCAACTGGCCGTAAAGTCCCGCAATCTCGACGGGCGGTGCATCATAATCATCACCAATGACCAAGCTTGCAGACCGTGGAGTCGCCGTGAGATATCCACAACTTCGATAAGCTCCGTCCCAAATCACACTCAGCCGTCCGGCGTAGGGTAGATTTCTTGCTTGTTTTCCCGCCTTTTCACTGTCCCGAAACTCCCAAAACACAATAAATCCAACCGCTTCGAGTTTCTGTCCAGGTATAAATTTATTAGCAATGAAAATTACATATTAGTAGTTGACAGGATAATCGTTGCGTTTTGGCCGTCGGGCGACGCGGGATGGTTTGCATATGATGCGGTGGCCACCTGCCTTGCGTTTCAAACTTCGCGGTTTCGGAATACGTATGATGATTCATCGTCGATGAATACTCTTTCAATTTATTATGTAAGACAAGTAATTGAACAGTAATGGCTCAAAACCTTGATTTGTCGTTCAAGAAGGTTCCTTCTACGGCGGAAATGGTTCCAAAATTCCAGCCTGTCGTATTCCAGGAGGCCGCGTTTTAAAGCCGCACGTTGTTGAGAGTGCGTGCGTGATCACTCAAGAGTACACTATATAACCGACAACGTAAGCTCTCAGGCATTTAAATCCGAAAGGGTTTGGCGCTTTTCCAACACAAGTCCCCGTTTTTTCTTGTCACGCCGTGTCGCCCGTCCCGTCGTTCGAAGCCGCGGCGTCTTCTGTTCAGACTTGATTTTTCCCCATCACATACATCCATGGCGCAATTTCCAACGAGAAAGTGATGTTACATCCTACTTTCGAATCTTTGGGTGTCTTCGTCGGCGATAATTTTCGGCGCGCTTCCTTCTTGCCCTATCCGTCTGATCTACTGAAATCTCTAAAAACTTTGGAGCAGAAATGTCGGAGTTGTTAGACTTATTCCGCCCCAAGTCCGGCACTCGATGCATCGTGAGATAACCACCGTAGCCCAAGCGGTCCAACGCCCTTCTTGTTCCATTCGAACCGAGAAATCGAGCAGTTCCGGTCCCTGGCGACTGTTCTTATTAAACGAAGCTTAGTTCAGCCGGGCCTGGTCACATCGTATCGAGAGAACTGCTTAGAAGAAGCTTCGTTATTGACGGGCATCGCCGGTACTTTTGTGCGCTCTGTAAGAGCGCTGTAAGAGCACGAGTAGCCTGCACCAGTTTCCTACGTACACTGTTGAAATCACACCAGAATGTGGAGCTGCTACGGCATCTCGTGCCGATGTAATTCCATTATGGAGCACTTTTCGCATACCCGCGGCTGTTAAATGCTGTTTACCATGTGGCATCACGATGAGGTCACCATAGACGTCAATACTTACAAAGAACACTCATGCTAGACTTGAATGAGTACTAAGTTTTCAATATCATGTCGAATTTCCACCTACATTGGAAGGTGCGGAGTGAAGGACGCTGGGCAGCTTTCTCTGAACCATGAATCTTTGCCTTGCGTCTTGCCAATTATCAACCATTTTTGGGCACAAGACTTCATTTTCAGGCTGAGTACAACTCTGGGCTACCTGGCTTCTCTTCAGCTGCAGCGCTTGCTGAAGGTTCAGATTCAAAATCAGTGTTTCCAGTCCATGAATCTCCTCGTCTCTCGAGAGCTCTAAATACTTGTCGCACACACCTTTGCTTCAAGCCAAGAGAGCACAAGCTGAGCTCCGGACGAACATTGCTGACAGGTTTATATACTGTTCTCTTGATCTTGCACGCTTTCAGCTGAAATGTCGCCTTTTATGCGTTCAATGCAATGGTGATTCTCTCGCAGTTGATATCAACTGGGCCCTGCAATTGGTGAACTGCGTTCTTCAGCGAGGCTCGATGCAACCCGTTAACACTGTATTTATGTAGATTTGTATGGAGGCTGAAACAAAATTTCGCCTTCACTTCCCTCTTGGCGGCCTTCATTGCATACGAGCTATAACGAGGCTCTGGATGCTCCAGATCTTGCCTCAGGTCAACCAGGTACCGAGGGAGCACTTCCCTTCAGGGTTGATGGCCAATCGCGGCCTACAAAAAACACCGAATTCTGTTGGAAAAGCGCCAAACCCGTTCGGATTTAATTGTCTGAGATCTTATGTTGTCGGCTATATAGTGTACTCTCGTGCCAATCGACGCATCAACTGTTGTCAACAAGTCAGCCAACACGCGACCACGCCTTACGTCCGTGTCGCCACATGACTCTCGTGTACAAAACACAGTCAAAAACTGTTAAACGGTCCCCAAAACCTAGGACTGGCGCAAGTTTCATCATCTTCCTGCGTGCAGTTCGAGCTCCGGGGTCGGATGCCAGCTGCGAGTGCCCACGGGACGAAAGTAATGTGCTAAACTCCACCATTTCAGGAGGTTTTGGTCAACCTGAGGCCAATTTTCGTGCCCGATACCCCTCGCCACTCCGCCAAGTGACCGAAACGGTGGCAAAAAAATTGGAATTCAGCAGCCCGGAACTCGTACGGCGGTCTCCTATCGCCCCCC
>JAULKQ010006517.1:0-14138 GCA_032356285.1 Smithsoniella earleae | reverse complement strand
ATCTCAGATGTAGGGATATGCTTAGCCTTTCTCACACAACCAATTCCTTATTGCATAATATATATAGTAGAAGCTACTCAGGGGTCGTAACAGCCACACAGCAGCTGTCATCACCATGACCGAGATATCTCTGAGCTGTCAAACGTCGAGAGATACTACATCATCTGACCATAAATGAATATCTGAGGTGCAGTAGCTTGCAATGGAGATTGTGTTTATGTTTTATCTGTGTTGGAATCATTTGCAATTTTTTACTGACACTGCAAACCTCTGCGGTCAGACACCAATTTGAGTGCTGTTGAGACTTCAGTTTGGTGCAGACTTGCAGCAGCGCACAGCAAATGTGGGCCGCAATCTGATGCCCTCGATTCGTCAACTAAAAAAGAATCCAAGTACCGCTCAAAATGACCCAGCCCACGCAGCTCTAATGACCTGCACACGGTCCTCGTCGAGAGCTGGCCTGCACAATGGTGAGCGAACGTGGGCGCACACAACTCAAGCATACACAAGCTGGATCCAGTCTATCAGGAATACCATTAAAAATGGAAGTATGGAGCCCGCTAACATGGCCAGTGTTTGGCTTGCAGATAAAGAGCACCATACTTACAGAGACAGTCTTTCTCTCTCTTGTGGCCTGTCCGAGTTCAATCCTTGGGATGATATCCCTCTAGACACAGAGCTATGCTTCACATAACGCCCTGTAACATGTTCTAGCCACGGTTGATAAACTTATTTGTGACAATAAAATCGGATTGTCCTTTCAGATTAAAAACACGGCCCTCATTGTCAGGAAGCCTTGAGAGTTTCTGTCAAAATCTGCCCACCACAAGAAACGCAAATTCCTACTGTAGTGAAGTGGCAGCATGTACAATGCATTCTAGTTGCCCACATCATAACACACAGTCTTCTTTGTTAATTGCACAAGATCCTTGGATGACAACAGGGTTTGAGTCTAGTAACTCTGTACTCTTTACACCTACTCTGTACAGTGTTGTTTTGACAAGGGATACTCCTGATATTCAGAAGCTGCACTAATTCACTACAGGACATCATGCCAAAGCATTGATGTTATTGAACAATGAGTTGGGTTCCATAAGATGGCAGGAACTCCATTTTTTAGATCTTAACACCAAGGCAATGTGTGGGTATTGTCACATGTTCGGGAATGATGATCGAAAGAATTGGAGTGATACCAATGGTTCAAACATGGCATTCTTGGTTTATTCATACGACAGCTTCAGTTACCTCCTTCAACCCTGAAGGCACTGTTAAGTGGAACGTATTCTGAGGAACACTTTCATGAAATCACTTTAGTTTTGCGCTTTTTACACAACTTCAATTAACAACTTTGTCTGTGGACTTGTACACCTGTAAGTTCTGATTAAACTATGTGAATACTGCAGACATTCTACCTCTGCAGGTTGCTGTTCTTAGCATGCCGAGGGGTGACTGTGTTGCAGCAGGAGCTTGAGGAGAAAAATCCCGAAAAAATCCAGAAGATCCTGGAAACATTACGCCAGGATATCCATGTTCCATCAATTTAACAGCGGGCCAACAAGGATAATAGATAGACAATGAAGATGCATATTCCCGTTTTGCATGATCAGCAAAGCAACATGCAACTGTTGTCATTCTATCATTAGAACCACTGTGCGAAGCGGGCGAACTGTATTCAGTCATTGAAAACACATCCATGCAACCAAGAGGGCCTGCCTGATGTTGTGCTCTTCTCTCAAACTGCACGGAGATAATCTTGGTTGGGCTGCTAACGCCTGTTCACGCTAGCTTATCAAGGCCCTTGGCGCACATGTTAAAACAATCTTTCCGATTATGTTGGCTAACCGAAGTTCTCACGACAGCAACGTTTAACTCATTATTTCAATACAGCATCACATCGTACTGTCGCTATTCTGCAAGCTGCCGTAAATATTTTGAATCGTCGTTTCACGGCGGAGTTAACATTAGGTTGGCCTTAAATCCCCCTTTACATGTTTTGTGGCGTGTGTGGAAATAGTCCGTGGGCTCTCGGAAACGGGAGGGCACGATGAGGGCACTGAATGGCATGCTCTTCGTCCATTGAAGCATGTAAGCCTGTGCATCGTATCGAGATACCTGTCACAATACCTTCTTTCTACAAAAGTTGAGGAAAGAATACTGCTCTGGAATATTTCAATATATACTTAAGATTTAGCCAACAACAATTGCGCGATTTGCATTAGTGAGATAAACCAGTATTGTCTCATGAGTTGAATTGATCCGCGTTTGATCTCACTGTCCCGATAGGACAGAAAGCTGCAAATGTCGTGACTTCTCGACTCGAAAGTATCTCATGTGACGATTACGAGTGCTGCAGTCATGATGCCAGACCTGCTGCGCACTACATGCGTCGCGATCATGTAGAAGCGTGTTCGTGTTATAAAATCCGCTTCAACGTAAGCTCTCGGATTCGTTGCGGTAAAGTTTGAGCAATTTTAAAACCATACCACTCTCGAGCTATTAACAAGACCCCGCACCGGGCACATCACCCCAAGATAGGTTAACTCGATCGCATCAAGAATTCGTGATGCGTGTTAACTGTTCAAAAGTACATCATGGACAAACATATTGACCTGTGACCTTTGATACAATCCCCTTCGAGTCGGATGCACTCGGCTTCATCTGCGCAGAGTAGGAGTAACATGCAGTGGGGAGGGAAATGTAACTGAATGGATTGTAGTGATTCCTGGCCGCGGTCGACCTACAGTTAGTTCACTCTTAACTCATACCCCTAATTTCAGCGGTCTGCGGCTGAGCTAAAGAGAAGCCGAGTTATCGAGTTCGCTGTAACTCAAATTCTCCGGTGACAATGCTTCTGGGCCAAGTTATAACGTTGGGTGTGTCGATCGGCAGTAGGTTGAAAGAGCGAGGTATGTATGCAGATGTCGATTATCAAGCATGGTGAATTTCGGTTTAGTTACAAAGACCTACTTTCAATAATGCTAGTGCGTTCTATTGAAGAAGCTTGTCAGCCCAGCTTGTGTTAAATCTCCCCACCTGAGATCGTGAATTGCGCCACACGGTTCTCTGAGCTTGCTTTCTGAACGTTTCCATCCGTTGACTGTGCTACGTTTTGGCGGTTTCATTGTACGCAACAAGCTGTCCCTAGAATCATTGACATGTTTAGCTAGCTTTGCAAGTTTTTCAGTAGTCAACGTTTCATCTCGTTTCGCTAAATCTAGAAGCCACACTTTCTCGAAGAGTTTGAAAGTGTAGCTTTGCTGCCCTTTGTTCTTGATTGAGGTCATTTCCGAAGCGCTTGAAGAGCAGGAAAAAACTACTGTGTGGGGGAGAAAGCGTGTATTAGTTGAGCTGGGCTAGTCTAATGATTCCGCAAGATAAAGTTTTACCCTTTACGTTGTTTCTCAGAATACAGTATGCTTACGACAGTAGAAGCGACTGCTTGACTGTGCCGAGTTATAGTGTGACGAGTAATCGCGAGACTGAGTTATCGTGAAATTTTACGTTCGAGTAACGTTGGTGGAGCTTTTTGGTGTGTGAGTCATCGTGAAACCTAGTTATCGTAGGCCGAGTTAAAGTGAACTGACTGTATTACGGCCTGATGGACACGCTGCATGTGAATAATTGTTTTATCTGACCATATCGTATGCGACAATGCTGGTTAATCTCACTAATGGAAATAGCGCCAATTTCACTGAATCCCGGCTAATCGCTTGAAGGCTGGACTGTTTTCTCAACATCCACCGATTTCCGTCACGTTCTACAAAGTCTCCCACTTCGTTCTCCGAACCAAGAAAACTTCATCACATTTGCCGTATCCTGAAACGTTACAGCTGGCGTTTGGAAGAGTAATCTTGCTTGAATTTTGGCATATCATCATGACAAGGACGCGGAGTCATCAAAAGCAACTGCTTGCGAAATACATGTACCCGCAGAACGATACAGACTAATAAGCTAAGGGGTATTGACTTCGTAACTTATTGGGCGGTATGGGTGATAACGGGGCATGAAAAAGAGGAAGGAATTTCAACATATGCAAAAATTTACAGTTGTCCAGAAATAACCGAAAGAACAGGAAGCAAAGTAGCTGAATTGCGAGTTTGAGATATGGGCAAATGATAGATATTTTATGGCTGCTTCGCTGACCTTATGTCCTCGCCAATTCAGAGCTTCAGGAACTGCACGCTTCCATATCATGAAGGCATGTGCAGCGAATCCGATTATTTCCGGAGTTTCCAAGCATGATGAAAATGTTGCTGTTATAACTCCTCGCTTCTAAGTGGCACCTCGATATTTCCTGTAAATAGCAGACAAAGCACAGACTTGCGGTCAATGTTTGAACCAGCGATGTAGTTACTTTCGAGGAAAAACCATTTGCAGATGTCTGAGGTAAAGGTTTACTGCGAGAAGTTGTAGATGTGTGATACGGAAACCAACCCAAGCACCTATTTGGCACAAAGCATCAAAGCCATCGCTGTTGGTTCTGATACATCGGTTTCATTAGATGGAGCTTTATGCGAACTGCCCTGCACAGACAAATATTTCTGGGAAATTCCATGTGTGAACGATATCGTCCAGCGTATTGAGGCATGTCTTGTTGGGAAGATTCAAAGGCTCGCAGTTTCGAGAGCTGACGTCGGTTCCTTATTGCACGAAGCAAAAAGTGAATGTGTCCGCTACGAGCACGCTAATCTTGTGGAGGCTTTAACTGACGCAGTCGAAACTTGTCTCGGTAATGTAGGAAACACCTTTCTACTGTAAGTTGATGAGAACCGGAGTGTTGCATCTTGTATGTGTATAAGCCACAGCCCGACTTGCAGGCAGGTGACATTAAATGCAGTCCGGCAAGAGTAACAAATCAATATGCGCACCTAATTGATTGGTCTCTTCCAGCTTCTGGCCATGACTCTGATGAGAGCTTCAGCGGAGACGTGCTGTCCAGACTAGAGCAGCTCAACAACGGAGGGAATGTAGCTCAGACTCTCAAGCATATTTGTTCTTCTTACGAGATTTTAGATCTTACAGACAGCGAGGTCAGTGTTTTCCAAAAAGGAATGAAGCTTATAGTTGAAGCTGCAGAGTCAGCTGACTCCAGCAGTGTCGCGGAGTTCAAAACGGCTTTCAGCATCATCTCGAGTGCCATAGACCGTAGATTATCTCACATCAGAGTCGTGTTGGAATTACTGCTGAAACTTGACTGGCATTGTAACCACCTTCTCTCTGGTGCGTACACAATGACAGGGCAGTCCTGGAACCAAGCCGTTGCTTGAGTGCATAGTTTGTCCTGGATTCTGTAGTATGAAAACACTGAATACTGGAATGTCAATGAACTGTATGTTCATTTTTTATAACGAGATAATGAAAAAGTGGAAACAAATCGTTATGTTCGTACAGGATTCGTATTCCAGAGCCTCGAGCTGTTGCCAGAAACGTGTCGGCATCTCCCCAGCGGAAACGAGGGAAGCATGATAGGAATACCTGACATTCTGGCAAACATTTGGAAGATTTCGCTTGGATATCCAGAAGCATTGGGGGGATCGTTGACTCATACGGGCAGCTGCTCCTCCACTGCTGATACAACTCGACAAGGCCCTTCTGCATCAGAATGTTACTTGCTATCTCTGGATCCAAAGGTCCGTAAGATCCATGGCTGCACCTGAAATTTTGCACTCATTACGACAGATGGGATGCAATTCAATAAACAGTACAGTGAATGTTTCTGTATCTTCAGGTTAAGTGGTGGATGAAACTGATGGCACTGCACATCCACCCTCCACTTATACGCAGTGTAGTAAAAATGGGCGTTCCAGAATTGGCGTGGAAATATGTGCGCTGCCACGAAAGACGGTTGCGCCATGATCGCGAATTCGATGCAACAGCGTTCAGCAAAGTCACTCCAAACGACACAAATCATTCATCGTGTCTGCTCTCCTCCATATCCTTTCTCCTGTCTTTATGCTGTTCGGGGTATGTGACGCTGTGGCCGGCACTTCACCGATTTTTCAACTTCATGTCGTACTTTCATTCGGAGGTGGTGCTACTATTTGCACAGATTAATGCCAAGAGCCACTAAGCCGTAAGATTGCAAGTAATCTAATCTGCCTGTGTTCATTGCAGGTCAAGATGTCTTGAGTGGGAGCAAGTTGGCCTGGTTGTAAATGACTCAGCAGTCAGTGAAACAACGCAGGGTAACTTCGATCGAGTGATCGGATGCTTGCTGTATATACTGGGAAATTTGCGAGATACTCATATCCCCGTGGATTTTCTTACAACGTTCTTCAGGTAAACACG
Source organism: Smithsoniella earleae (assembly GCA_032356285.1). Taxonomy (NCBI): domain Eukaryota; kingdom Viridiplantae; phylum Chlorophyta; class Ulvophyceae; genus Smithsoniella; species Smithsoniella earleae. The sequence continues at coordinate 7,850 of JAULKQ010006517.1, read as the reverse complement.
CTTCTTCGTGCATGCTACTCCTTGGCAGCAGGTTTATTTTCAACTTTCCTCGGGCTGCGTGTGCTGGACGTCAGCTACACAACATAGAACGATTTGTGCAGGCAAATGCAAACGGTCGCAGCGTATCGACCGGAGTGTATGGGACAAATATCAGGTGTCATCTCTAATCTATTGAAGAGTCATTTGACTGTCGTTAAAGGGAACCACAGCCAATCATGGGACCACTGTGCAACTCAATCCAATACGGCAGCTTCAAATCTGTCGAAAGAATCCAAGCCTTCGCTGGAAGCAATTAAGCTGTGCGGATTTGCAGCGTTGGCTCATGAGCTTGTCAACAGCTCAGATGGACTTCGAGTGCTTTTTTCAGGTATACAAAACTAAAGCCCAGACTTACATGATGGCCTTTCAATTGTGAACGTCCACCTGATTCATAGTTTTCTGCTGCACTGATCATTTGTGAGATTTAATTTGCACAGGTACACTGGCTCAAGATTTGGCAAAGTGGTTGAGTTGGATGGATAACTATTCACACCTGCTCAATACTAATGGCATCTGCAAACTCAACAGTCCTCAAACCCAGGCACACATTCCTGGTTTAGAGCGAAATCTGACGAAGCCATGGATCAACATGCTATCACAGCTTGCCTTACATCCATCTGCTTGTGCAATGCCTGGAGTCCCTGAGCTACTGCATTGTCACTACAATAACAAACACCCAGCCTCTGGAAAAGCATGATGAGTGGTATTCAAGGCACCTGTACGTCGTATTACAGACAGTGCTGCAGTACATCATCGAATTCCGGAAATTTCAATTGTACGAACAGCGCCGGTTTCACACAAGTTGTTCCAAATTGCAGATCAGTATCAGAAGATCCCTTTGGCGGGGCATCAATTTAGACAAATGTTGAGCTCTGTTGAGCTTGTTGATGTAAGCACAAAGAAGCTACATGTTACCGACCTGTGTAGTAGTAAGTCTGATGTGCTAGAACGGAGATTATTCCTCATCATTCGTCATCGCTGCTGTCTAGTGCACCTTCTTCCTCTTCCAAAGCCCCCATTTCTGCTGCGAACATGATGTCGTTCAGCTCAACTGCGTCCGGCTGACCATGGGACCTGAGGCGTTTCCTCGGACCTGCCCACGATGTCTGAGGCCTCCCAGCAAGACCTTTACTTGTACTCGCGCCAGGGTCTCCAAACTTGGGCTTCTGTTGACTTGGCAAAGAGAAATACCCACCCTCGTACTCCTCGTCCACCTCATCACTGTCAGAGTTACTTGCTGCACCATCTGCATGGTGTTCCTGGGCTTCGTCAAAGTCAGAGTCATCTTCTTCCTCGTCCCCCTCTTCGGCTGCTTCCTCATTGTGTCGGCCTGACGCAACCCCACTGGCGCCCCCCTCTGCTTCCGACAAGTTGACTTTTTTCAGATTTTTCTGTTGCTGTATACATCAAAAATGTAAAAAACGTGCAGACTAAAACAAGTCTCAAGCACAGCAACACCTCCCTTCGCAAACTCTAAAAATACATAGGCTTTACATTACATTAACTTCAATCGCGTTGAGTTTCGGCAGCACACCATATAAGCCAGCCATGGCTCCAAGTCTTGGGCCTCAATCTGGCTCAGCTCGTACATCACCTCACCGTCACGATTGTAGAACACGAGATCAAAAGTCCTCCGGTCTGACCCTGCCCCCGGCATATCCACCCCAAGTATGTCAGCGTGTGCTAAAGCAAAGCATTGGGTACCTGAAATTCACAAAGTTGTTGATTCTAACTGCATTGTCAGGAAAAACTTTAAAAGCTATGATTAAAAAGAAACCCATGTTGCACGAAATCTTTAGATGATCAGATGTTGATATTGCAAAATTAATGTCAAACAATGCATGCCCAGTAGGAACCAAGTCAGAAAAGCAGGTCATTCCTGTCCAGGATGCTGTAGATTATGCGGTTCTTGTGTACTCGGTAAATGACATCAATCTGGACAGCAAAAATACAGACAAGTAGAAATTCTTGAGTCATACTTGGGAGGATTTTTGAAAATGTAGAAAAGGAACTGGGCTTGCAAAAATTGAAGCCTTTCAAAAACGAAAATACACCTAGGCCTCCTCATGACTTCACTTGTTATAGAGATGCCTTGCAACTAATCAAGTACCAATCCATCCAAAGTATTGTGTTCTGCTCCCATTCAAATGTAGGCAGCAAAGCTCATTATACTGATGCTTCACAATAACTAACTTTTTTTGCTAAAATTTTCAACTCGTTATTTGGAGGCATAAATGTACACGTGCAGAGCAAAAGGGGTAGCTTGGGCTGATAGAGCAGTGTGGGAAGCACGCTGCAAGTCAGATGTGGCGACACACAAACACTCACATGATGAACACAAGTCTTGGAAATGTGCTCAATTATGAACAGCGATTTGCTGAAAAAGCCGTCATTATGTCCCTGCACCATTTCTCACACAGTCCTTGAAACTGGTGCCTTTGTGGGGAAATAATGGTGGTTTCAAATAGCAGTACTTGAAACAGTTGCTGAAATTCACTTGCAACTACTCAATGTAATGATTGCCTGTGGCATGCATCCTAGAGTAGAAGCCTAACGAAAGAGTGATGGAGTTTCATTCTGAGAATGTTCTGAGGGACGGGTTACTGAGTGTAAAAACTGTAGTGAGCGAATGGCTTTAAGAGCACTAGATCTTGATATCCAGGAAGTAAGTCGTAGTTACAGTCTAGCTTTACAGCCCACCTTAACAGCCTGTGTGTGACCCTTCCTGACTGAGCAGCGCTGGGCTCTCGTGCTGCAAACGCATCAGGATACAACCCCCAGTGGTAGCCACTCAACCCAGGATCATATTCAATACACGCCTGAGTGTGTCAGGTGCCACAGAGCGGTGGACTTAGCCCAACAAAGGGGCATCATACCAACTTGAGTTGGAATCATGACACTCAGCAAGGCTGAGTCTGTGAGCAACTTGCTAGTAGCCAGGCAGATGCCGACCAGCACATCATTGTGCCTGTCCGCAAGCAACGATTCTGAAACCGATTACACAGAGTGTATACTATGGATAATGTTCTCTGTAAATGTGAGATGTTCTGTCTGTTTGCCGCACGACAAATCCAAAGTGTTAATATTTGCAGTACTTCATCCTCAATATGCCGTCATTTTGACCAGCCACTTGATCTGATTCACATTCAGGGCAACCAGGAGCCGGTGGCAATCAAACAGCTCCAACCTAAGATAGTGCTGACCAATAACACTGTAGTTAAGTTTGTGAGGTGCCGCAATCTGACACTACTAATCTATTGCTCTACAAAGTCACCAAGACTTGGTTTTCAAGATCAGGGGAATTATCTGGGAGTGGGAAGTACAGTATTGCATTGTACATGTTGAGAGTCTCACTTGCCTAAGCATCTCTGGCTCACTTTGGTTTGTTACAAATGTAAATGAGCAGGAGTTATAAACCAGAAGCAAGCAATGAAGTTTTTCAAGTTGTATTTAGCACATCTAGTGATAATTTCTCAACCTTGCTGTGCACTCTAAATCATATACATGTCAAGCGATATGCAACAACAGTGAGGTAGTTTAGAAGAGGGTGCTCATAATACGTTCACTATGGATGAAAGCCCTTATTGTACCGAGTTTAACGGCTTTGTAACATGAACTAGCAGGAACAGCAGCCACTAGATGGAGATCTACTGAGGGTGCCTGGTAGGTAGAAAATGGAGGTCATTACACCAAAGAAACCGCTTACACTCAAGCAGCTAGCTTTTTATTTCTTATCTTTGTGAACTGGTCGATATAACAAGTTCTTGCAACTGTAGAAGAAAATAAGGGACGGTTCATGTGCTGCCCGGATTTGAGAAACCGTCAAAGCTTGCGCCAACTTCGTGTCGAAGATGATGAGCTTGACCTTGGGTGCGCAGACTGCTGAGATGTCAGCCATGGAGGAGATGCAGTCGGCTAGTGACAGATGTCCAGCACGCGCTTAGCAAGTTAATGTCTCGCACCTATGTAAACGATGTTCTTCTCAAGTGGAAACAAATAGCCGACGTTGAATTTATTCAGCGCCGGAATACACGTGCGGCCTCCTTGTGTACTGAAATGACTCTTGTCTGGTGCCAGGAAGCTGCTAACCTTCATCTGCCCCAGCAGACCGCAGAGAACCACGGCCGCAGCACCCTGTACCAGAGACGAGACGTATTGTCAAGAGGTTCTGTTGAGCCAGTCGTTATTTGAGCTACACGCAGCTTCATCAAATTGTGGAAGTTGTCTAGTTGTGATCAGATGTTGACCTGCCGGAGACTCGGGTTGGCTGTTCACCTGGATCCTTGCTCCCGACTTCCCGTTGGAACCTCCATGAGGGGCGGGTACATCAAGTTGGGATGATTCCTTAACCTCGAACGTGAAGTTTGTGAGCTGACGCTTACCATAGGTAGCGGTTACCGACGGATGAAATTGTACGAGCAAGTACACCTTGGATGCCCGGTCTCTGGGCATACCGTCCAATATGAACACATCTGTTATTTTATTGAATGGGACACATAACTCGTGCTTTGCGTTTTTCAGCACCATACTTGTTCTCGTACATAATATGTCGAATTTGCCCCTGCATATTCCTTCAGTTGACCATGGTGCCCGATGAATTCACCCATGAGTAGAACTGATTATTTCGACTTCTTATCTACACCGCAACGTGGAGAGCTCATTTCGGTGTTTCAGTTCGCGCGTACTTTGGATTCGCACACGAGATTTGTGAAACACGAGACAGAATATCAGCTTCTGAAATCTTTTCATTCTTCGGAGCGTTTACTTCTGCACATGGCGAAAATGTCTCTTGTCTGCTGGGGACACTCGAAGAGGGTCCGCAGATTCCCTCGGAGCAGGACTTCCGTGGAGGGCCAACTCATGCCTTTCTGCTGTATCAACTCCGAGATTAACATCGACAAGCGGTCACCAAGACTACTGTCAAGTGCGGAAACCTCTCTTAGAACATTGCATATTTTGTCTCCCAACAATGGGCTAGCCACGGCTGCGATGCTCGCACTAAGTCCCTCTCTCGCACAGCTCATATCCAACAAACCGCGTAATACTAGTACCTCATGTCGACTGTTACTCAGTATCTCTACGAATTAGATAAAACAATCTACATGTCAGACGGTGTAGTACTCACAACAAACAGCACTTCAGCATGTACACGGTCACAAGAAACAAAGTCCTTGCGAGTGTCCTCGAAAGAGCAGACGAATTGTAAATTTTCTTCAAGTAACGCCTCAGGGTATATATATAATAGAAAATCAATCGACTCGACATAGTCGCGATGATAGCTCGATTGCTCTTTCCACCTCTGACCACACGCCAAGCAAGGAAACATCTGAGTGGTACCTGAGATACTCAAGTATCTCCGCAGCGTTAAACTACCACTCTTAGTTACAGCACTGGTATTCAGCACGGGACAGTATGCGTTCTGACGTGTCATAATGTTGCCAGGCTCATTGTCTCGGCGATTCAGCACTTTCCATGCCTTGCATATCTGATGGGCCGTTAGTCCAGCTCTATAGAGCAAAACCGTGTTGTAGAACACGAAAATCCACTGTTTGCAGGGAAAAGGCTGCATGCTTTGCATTGAGTGCCGAGGGCAAGTGCGCTGATGTCACTTTCTCAGGCTGCCACGACCGCATAGCTGGTGGGCATCTGGGTATCGTGCATGTCTACAAGTGTGTTACTAATTTGATCGACACGAATGCATGTTACAAGCGTGTTACCTGTGCTGTATGGAGTTCATTCAGGAGAGCGAGTGCAAGAACCGTTCCCAGGGGTGATATACTCTACTGTACCCTGCATACCAAGACCACAGAAGCATTGGAATGCAATTGAGCTCGCGCTACTAGGGGATGCGTTATGGGAATATTATATGCGTAGGTGGAGCATGTTCCCACCTTCGGGTGTTTCCTCTTTCAGGAAACGCCTAAAAACCTTAAGCTCGGCTGAATCGCAGGTGCTCATTGACGTACTCAACAGAAAGCATATCATATCGCTTAAGCGGTGTAATGCTTGCATCAGTGTCTGACGTGGATTTTACAGCACGCGAAAGACTCTCCTAGGTATGCGTTATTTCAGGCCCAGGTTTTAGAGAAGCTCAAAAGCTTAAGCTGGCTGACTGATGACGAGGACGATATTGTAAGATGGGCTATGAATGCAAAGTGGGCGAAAACGTCTCGAAGTATCCCATTGATGCAGTACAAGCAGGCATCTGCTCTCGAGGTCTTGGTGAGATTCGTCTGAAATGTTCCTGATGCATATTGAAATCAATTTTCGAAATCCAGTTGAGTGGCTCAAGCCTGTGTGAGTGCATTCTGTTGAGCAGCCTGTTACGACCTGCAGGTAGCATACCTTCACTTGCGCAACCCTTCCAGACTTGATGAAATGATGATTTTTCTTGAGTATGGAGCACCGGATACGTCGTTTCTCGGAAGCATGACAAGCGATGAGGAAACCCTGTAGCATGTTGCCGAGAGTGGAACGTGTCTCCCAGAAAGCAATCGTAGGGTGGTCACAAGTGCGGATGCAAAGAAACAAGGAATAGCCAAGTCTCCACATATTTATTGCACTCTGTCACAAACTATTTTTTAGTTATTTGATCAAGGGGACTGGTGAACGGAGTCATTGGGGTGGGGGACTCGTATTGGTACAGATCTTACACTCAAGGTGATCTCCGAGTGTAGTCAGCTTTTCGAGCACAATGGCTGTGTCCCAATAGCTTGTTCCGTGAGTTTTTATTTTAATCTTAATGATGATATGGTAGTGCTTGCACACTTTGTAATTTGAAAATCAAGTAATTTTCATCATGCTAGCCTCTCGTTCTCTTACATGAGATTTTCAAGATATCATTTGATTGAAACTTTGGGTATTCTGCTGTGCTGAGTGGGTTTTTGATCCGTTCACCATGTAAGTCTGTATTGCTTGTGTGAACACGATTGCTCAATTCATCATTCATTGGCATTGTAAGAGCACTGTTGGAGAGCCTCTCTAAGCTTGAAATGGTACCTGAAGCTGGAGAGATGAATGAGCACAGTGCTGGATGGCTTCATCATCACATGACTTTGTTAGATAGACGAAGAAACTTTGGTAACTCTGTAATCAAGTTGAGATTTAGTTTATGTGCTCCATATGTCTATTGTCTAGGCTCCTTTGTACTTGACTGAGGGAAATCCATGATTCACCTTGTATCCCTGTCACTAACACAAAAACCAATCCAGGATCTGCATTTGTTCCATCCAGTACCATCAAACTCCACGTCTCCGATTCGATCCAGAACGTTGATAGCATGCAAAGTCATCTTCAGGTTTACTTATGTGCGGGAAGGGATGCCAGGATGATGGTAAATTCTATGGGCAAAAACATATGAAGCAACTTGAAATCAGCTCACGATGGGTGTAGCCATGTATGCCTGTTGATGCAGTTGACGTAAATGAAATATACTGAACTAAGACTTATTTGCGTTTTGAGTAAGGCCAGATCGTTTTAAGACAACTGAGCTCGCTGTTCTCTGGCCACATGATCTATTGTTTGCATGTCTCCATTTGGTGTGATGCTCAGAAGTGATGTATGGCCACTTCTCGATTATCATGACATTTCATGGCTGAGAAGAGCTCGTTATCATTCATTACGTTCTATTGCAATTGTTGGAGCTTCTCCTGAATCACACCAACAACATGGTTACAACTCTTCCAGCACTTCCCTGGCAGAAATACTTTGAAATTCTTGGGTACGGCAATCGTATACATTCTGCAGAGTTCAAAGTCTACAGCTGTACAATTTTCTTTCTCATGATTGCAGCCATTAAGATCGTGGGGTCC
>JAULKQ010006506.1:0-14139 GCA_032356285.1 Smithsoniella earleae | reverse complement strand
ATAACTAAGGCCGAAGGATCTCCCGCGATACACCGTACATTATGACTGGACAGGTGTTCTCGACGACGAAACTGAGCATATTATGCCACTGTTTGTCTGTACCCGGCTTGTTGCCGTGCTCCAATAACTTTAATCATCAACCTCAGCTATCTCTGTAGCGACTGGTTGGTCTGAATCGGTCGTACAGATTCCCTGGCAATGTAGCCATGCTGGACTGAATAAGACTCGGGACTTATGGCCTTTTGTTTACTCTGAACCATTTTTTGAGACATGGCTGCCTTTAGTTGGTACCTTTTGCTCCTCGTGGCGATTACATGTCACTCTTACTGCAGTTGTTTTGGTGAGCTCTCGTATGGTATGATTTGCTTGATCTACTGGCAGTCACTGTGAAAGTTAAAAGTCATTTGTGCATAATACCGTGTATGGTCAAGAGTTATTCTGTAGGCTGCCAATTCGGCAACCCTGCCCATCGTTTGAGTAGACACTGTGCAAGTGGCTGTAGAAGTATGGTAACTATGCACCAAACGAGTGAGATGTATCTAGTTCTTAAATTGAATGTGTAGGCGATTTTCACGTTCGTTTTTCTGATTTTGCAGGCTTGCAACAGTCTCGAGAGGATCCTGCTCTAAGAGTTGCAGCACGCCAGTCACTTCTTGAATACGGAAAGAGGGTAGGTATCGAGGCTCTGAAAGAAAATATCGATACGATATCTATCCCTCCAGTGTATACTTCATTCGACGTGCCTGTTATCGGGCGAGTGTCTTTGGAAATCCGCGATATCAAATGTGTAGATTATACACAACCCGAAGAATTGTCAGAAGTTGTAATAGACAGCAATGAGTTCCATGCTGTTGCTTCCAATGTGTCAGCGAAAATCGAGTATCGATGGAAATGGGAAACTAGCGAGTTGCTGCCAATACAGTCGTCAGGAAGTGCGTTCCTATGTCCCATACCCATTTCCATAATCAACGTGGGGTAGGTACCTCTCTGATGCGAGTATTCTCATGTCCCAACGCAAGCATTCCCATCATTCACATATGCGGGGTTTAGGAGGATATGCTCACTTCGATGACGGACAATTATCCTTAAAATTCAAGGTGGTAGATGAATCTCGCATTCTGCTCGTCGTGGACACAGCACAAGTCACGTTTTCAGACATCCATATAAGGGTCCGCGAGACCCAACTCAAATGGCTGTACAACGCTATTCTCAAACTATTCCACCACACTCTAGTGGACAAGATCACCAGCATGATTAACTATTCACTGAACTATGACGTCCCGGAGAAGATCAACCAGTACTTGAGGGATCTGCCATCCAGGGTTCGTATACTCCCCATCTTCGTCAATTTTATGAACTCAGGCTGTGTCAAACCACCCATTCAAACAACTAGTGCAAGCTACTTAAGTGTGACGATGCAAAACCGAAAGTTAGCTGTTCTCCTTCCTATGCAGTTCAGTATAGCTGGCCTGCCTGTGGACATGTCATTCGAGGAAGCACACTACGAACCAGGATATGTACTGATAAGTGCTTTCCCTGTCATTGGTAATGGCCCTGTCAAAGCTCAACAGCAACTAGCCTCTGGTATTTCTCAAATGCAGCATGGCAAATCAAATCCAAGGCAGCGCTCATTGACCAAGGCAGCTTTTCTTCCACAACCAGCTGCGCATTTACGAGGAAAGGCACAGGAAGGATTGATGCATTCTGATGCTCAAAGACCTCTTGTGGGCCCCAGTATTAAAAATTCTGATCCGCTTGCCACCAGTAATGAAATATTGTCTGGTGTAACACGCCATGTGCTCAAGACTGCATTTTCTGATCTAATGGATGGATCACTGTCAAGTTTCTTCGCCACAAACTCGAGATGTCCTGCAAGCAGCTCCAGCCTCAATCTCACAAACTCCGTAGTGCTCTCTGACCAGCATATGGCTACAGCATACGTGAACGATGCCCTCCCTCAGTGCATGCTGTGGGGCCTGTACAACGATGAGCGTCTCAACTATTGTGTTCAAGATGGTGACATCTCGACGGTGTGTGTCTGCTCCGTGAGGCCTTCTCCCTTCTGACGCTGTGAGATAGCAAGTTTCGAATGTAAGCAAACACATCCAAGGTGAATGTAGCTTGTGCTTTGCAGATCCGGCTGATCACAGACCTGTTCTCGGTACTCATCCCAGGCATTCAGGTTGACTATCCACACCATGGTTTAGCCCTGGACTTGTCAGCAACATCACAGCCGAGCGTCAAGTTTGTGGCAAGTACTGGAGTTCAGTTCACTGCTACCTACGAAACTAGAGTATGGGTTCTGAATGCAGCACCAGCCAACCTTGACGGTGAGATTCACACCAGCAGCGACGCCCTGCTGAGAGAAGACAGGAGCCCATTATCAGGGCGACCACAAGATGCAGAGCACAGTTGTGGTGGAGCGAGGGACGTCATGGTGGCAGTCCTTGAAACAAGTGTGTCTGTTGTAGCAGATGTGCAATACAAAACGACTGTCATCCACCCACAGGATCTGACAGTCAAGTACAAGGTCAAGGAATCTAAGTACGACATCAGACCAGAGCTCTGGGAACAGACACTAGAATACGTTATTCAAACAGAAAAGAATGCAATTGGAATTCACACGTTTTGGGAAGAAATTGCAAAAGGCAGCCAAGGTCACTTGCATGCTAAGAATACGAATGGAACTTTTCTGGATGGCTGGTACCAGCTGTCAGTGGACTTTGAAGTTACAACTTGAGACATCTACGTGTGTTACATTTTTCCATGGCTACAAAGTGTTTGAGGACGTGGAATATTGGTTGAATTGGTGTGGATTGCGAGTATTTTTTACAAGTTATTCTTCTTTTAACATGTTTTGTTCATGCCTCACTGGGCAGTCTTGGGTTTGCGTCGGACAACCAAAGTTCAACATCAATCTCGATCAGAAAATTGTTCAACACGCCATCTGTTTCCATCACGCATGTTAATTTATGGGGAGCTCGTTTTCTTTCTGTTTTCATGTGTTCCGTCTGATTCACGGGGCTTATTCAACAGTGTAAAGCTACAAAATTACACACTGTTTATGAGTATTCATACACAACCTGCAGAAATGATCAGCAATCAATGCGGACAATGTGCCGCACTGAGGATCACATCTTCACCAGATTACCCCATGTTCCTATCTGCACACATTGAACTCTGATTACACGCTACTAAACAGGCTTATTCAGTTTCCTTGAGAGCAATGATAATTTCAACGCATGCCTAGCTCCAAGCTCCAGACGTTATGTACTGGTTCAGATGGAGTGACTTCCAGCGTCCTACCAGCATGCTTTCACTGATTGCAGATGTGTACTGAGAGCTCATGAAGCAAAGCTTGTGGTAAGTCATTACAGAAGATGTATGTCTACAATACAGAAGAAATGTCAAGTATACCCATGGAGGCGTACCAAAAAGTGATGGCTTCTGATCCTGCTCAGGTCAGGTACATACACACAGCTTCTCCCACACCTCGGCTCACTAGTAGCTGCTGTTAGCAAAACATACTGGCGTCAAGGCTGTTCACTCTGTGAAGGACAAGGATGGCCTGCAGGCACACCAGCAATCCGAGCATCACCCCTTTGCCTCTGTGCAGAAAGAATTGCTACACTGTCATACTTGGCAGCTCTGAGAAGTCGCCACCTCATCTTCACACTATCTTCCCCTTGAAGCCACAACTTTGACTCCAACAACAACACTACTTCTTTCCACAAGAGCCCCGGGACTCCATCCGCAGACCAAGCACTAAATCCTTTACTAGCAGCAATAGTCTCATCTCTGTCTGTACAAGTGCCCAGTGTGGTCCACTCATCCCCAAGCTCAATATCTACTGGTCGAAGGAGAATCAGGAACCGATACATGTCTGACAAGTCTTTTGCGCTAGCAGCTTGGAAAGTACATTTAATGTGCTGTAGCAGTGCATTCCAAACGGTACTAGGCAACGTAGCACGAGTTCTGACAGCCTCACACACTGCAACAGCAGCAGCATACGGGTCCATATCCTGCAGGACAATGAATGACTATCAGCCTCAACTGCAGACACTGACTTGGTATGCATACAGAGAGGAAAGAAAGCAGCACAACGGATTGCAAAATCACATCGCATCACACCTGTGCGCATTACAGAATTGAAACTAGCGATTAGATATGGAGATCCTATTGAGCTTGATACAACACCAGCTAATAGTGGGCTGTCCTGTTGTAAGTTTGGTGGTACTTCACAGTATGCTCAGCATTCACATCCCATTGTAAATATGAACTTGCTCTTACAGGCACTACCAGTGTTGCAACATTCAAGCAAGCTTGAGTATTTGTACCAGCAGAGTCAGACCTGAATGAAGGGCTCATCAAGTGATTGCCCCAGAAACCAAGGATTGTACCACCCTAGTACACAATGTATGCGGACAAGTTTTGTCCATTCCTTTACGTCTTGTGACTGTGACCAGTCTGCCAGCATTGGGTCCAGGACTTCGGATATGGATACTCTCAGATTCTCATGGTCCGGAAGCAAACGCAGCACAGCAACGTTTCGCCTCCTGGCTAAAACAATACGCAGCTTTCGGAGCGCGTGTATCCGCTGTTGCTCTGGAAGCACCTTCAGCGTTTCGACCAGTATCTGCACAGCTACCGCTTCGCTGGAAATACGGAGCACTAGGTCATTTTATCCAGTAAACCGGACAAGCGCATTGACTGATGAATATTCCCGTCTTACTACAGAAACCCATCCGAGCTAGCGACGGCGGCAAAAACTCCAAGAAAGGACTTGCCTGTATATGGTCTAATACGTCATTATCCGTAACGCTCTTAGAAGACCCGGAGATACGTGCGAGAGCCTCGATGCACTCGAGAATTGGTCGTGCATCATTGGCTTCGGTGCGAGTATTCGAGCTCTCGTGTGAAATCAGGTTGTTTGTGGCAGTGTGAACTGACTCTATCCATGCTGGTCTGTACCAGTACCTGTTTAAACTCTCAAGATGGGCCCCTGAGTCGGTCTTCGCATCTCTTGGCGCAAGGGCCACATCCAAGGATCTCTCTTTGATCCGTGTATCATCTTGGAGACCTGAACGTAATTATTTTGCTATTTGACTTCCCAACTGTAGAATTCCCTCATTCTTTGAATCCCTTCTAACCCAGCTCAGGTAGTTTGTCGAAAAGCAGTACTTGGGATTTCATCGATACACTACAAGACTCGACAGCAAAGGATAAAAGATATGCACTTTAAGTATATATAACATAAAAACATGCATTTAATATATATAAATATACAAAAGAGTAAGAACCTGAGTCGGCGCTGCTGGCTTAGGACTCATAACTGCGCATACATAACATAACACGCTCGAAGACTCCAGCGCCGCTATAATAGTACGAAAAATCTGAAATAAACAACTATAGTATACGTTTAACATAGCCTTACTCTAGTGGTTTCGCACAGATGAAGCTCGTTTCATTCGCTGACCTTGTCAGCATTCCCACGGAACATATTGCTAGATATAAAAGGCGTACCAGACGTAATTCCCCGTGTGCCTTGAAACAAACGTGTGTAGCGTATACGGTGTGAATGTAGGGCTGTGGTCCCCAGACCACAAGTAGAAGGGACACGCAGCGCAAACTCGCATACCGGATAGCACAACTGCAAAATGTCAGCATCAACCCGGCTGCACAGTCTTGAAAGCATCACTTTACTGCTAACAAGTATTTGCAAGCAGCTTCTTGGAATGGAACAAAAGAAAGGTTGCCCGTGACCGTCGACGAACGCTCACACACGCCTAGTTACAGTAGCTCTCACTGCTGTCAAACTGATACTGGGAACTAGGCGATTTGATCTAACGTCTAGCATGCGCTATATAGAGATAAAACTTGTTTGAAAGACATTAACAACCAATGCCGCCGGACACCTCGAATCCAGAGCGAAGACGGATATTTCAAAGGATTGCAAAACTGTACGAGTTATGCCAGGAGCTACCTTTTGAAATCGACTAACAATACCATGAAATCCTTGAAAAAGATTCAGAAATTGTCATCGACAATACAGTACACAAAATACAGTGTACTTTCAGATGCATGGAAAACTCTATGAGGCTAGCTTCTCCAGCATAGCCTCACTATACTATGAATACAGGTATGCTAGTCAGACTTTACATCCTGTAATGGAGACACAAGTCTTTTCAATCATCTGTTTGACAGCCTAACACTTCTCACTTCCGTAACAGACAGAGGCTCCACATGTGCACAGGATCTGTACACAACCCTAGATTGTTCGGATGAACAGTTCAATGCTCCAATCACCGAATAGTTGGTGAAGAAAAGCAATTCAGGGTAATGGCCCAGAAGAGTTCATGATCCCATGGACTCCCAGTTGTTAAAAATGAATTGAGACTGACAACATGATGGTTTGGTGAGCATTAGAAGTGCAGACTTAGCACTACCACTGTACATTTCCACCTTATGTCATCACATGAGTTACACAATTGAAGTCTAAAATCTACAGGGAGTATAGTAAGAATCTATCTTTATCAACGTTTGATTGTCTCTAAGCGTTAGTCCGTTGAAAATAAATGGATAATAATACTTGGCGAACACATTAGAAATGGACTGGAGTACTCAACAGCTAAATGGCCATAGCTTAAATTCGCGCTTGTGTGGGAAAACAAAAGGCTTGTCGATCGTTAGCTGGAAATAGTAACGCATGCTCACCAAGTACCAATCAGTACGAGCATTTGTGCTTCTGATTACTTGCGTGTCAGCTACACCACAGCGGGGGCTGGGGGATGAACACGCCATCAATTTCGGAGAACATCTCACAGGGAGACTTTGTACTTTCGTGCAAAGATTGCACACAATGAACGGAGTTGAGACGAAATGCTCCTAATAGTCACCTTCTCCCGCATAAATCTAGGCCGCAAGTCAACAGATACTTGTTAAGACGATGATGCGGGTATTCATAATTACCAGGTTGACTAGGACAAGCACAGTTGACAAGTATATGTGTCTGAAACCATTTTTTTGTCCGTGGCGAAAACTGGGAATGGCATAACAGACCGCTTAAATAGAAACGCGAATCAAATTCTGTCAAGTGACTCTAGCCATTCAGCATATATGCACGCTTACACTAAGTAGTCCTACAACATTATCCGCTTTAGAAAACCTGCCTCCAGTGTCAAATTCCATCCTCAAATGATATTGACCATTTCGTGAAACACAAACCATACTTTGTAAACAATGAACGGAACAATTTGCTCGAGCAAATCCACCTTAACAATTCGACTGTAATTAGAAGTAACAAGCCTTGCCATGCTGGAAACGCAGCAAAATGGTGCAAAACTATCTGCAATGGCAAGCAGCATAAACAAATTGGTCGAAAGTGAGAGTGATAGAGGAGGAGCCTCGAGCAAACGCCTCCCACATGCCTGTCGCTGAGCGAAGGAAAACTGTCAGTCCCAGAAACTCTGTCATATCTAAAACTGAATTGCGGTCTGGATCATATGCAACAAACAACGCTTCGAAGGCAGGCTTGGATATGTTGAACCCTGCAACAACAGATGAATTCAAGAAGCTGAACATCAGGGACACAGAAACAGCACTGGTGCTGTGAAAACGATTCAAACTCTCTTGCAGGGACAAAGGGCTGGAGCGCAGAGAAACTCTCAAAATGTTGAATCCAGAAACATAAATATTCATGCAGCTACAGCACTGAGGGCAGTATGAAGCCTAATGACAGTATTATCAACCACCCTCATAACACTCCTGTAGCTATAGTTGCCCACAATGTTGAGCACTGAGCAATGCTCAGATCTCTTCCACATGAAAGCTGATGCTGAAATTCTGCCCTTATTGCAACGCTATTGTTCCAGTCCTCTGCTCTCGTTTATTCCATGCCTTAAGCTCTTCTGCCTGTTGCACAATCACCCCAACTGGCAACCTAAGCGGTAGTTTGTCTCACTCTCTGACAACCACACTCTTACACAATCCACTGACCCACTCTACACTCACTGCATCAAACTTCTGTGGGCGAGAAAAAACCAGGAGGATTCCTGCCCACAATCCGCATACGCACACACTGTTTTTGCTTGCAGCCCACAAACACCTAATGAAACCACACCCACAGAACTTGATGACAAGGAAATCTTACAAGAATTTAAGTAGCAACAAAATGAGCGCGAAGTTTCCAAATGAAGAAGATGAAAGAGGAGAGTACCTAGATTCGAGAGTCAACTAGTTTCCACATTTCAACCAAGGGCCAGCCAAAAATGCCTTTGAGATAGTTGTGTATCCTAAGCTGACATGATCACACTTATGCGTACCTGAATTTCTTACAGGCATGTACTTTGTCACAGAGGTGGTCTTCAGTCTGTGCTCAACAGATGTGGAAATCTTGAGCTGACTTGATGTGCTTCAAGTTACCGAACATCATGACGTTTTCAGCACAATCTTAAGGTGAAATATTGCCAATCAACCACCAGTTAAGCTGTGTTATACATTCATTCGATCTTCGAATGGACGCACTTGTAAATGTTCGCAGCATCATCATAAAACAACATATTGCTCACCCAACCTGATGCATCTTTCGCAAATAAGCAGTGCTGGAGCTTCAGCTAACACACCTGCATCTTGCAATGCGCGGTAGACCTCTGCTCGAGACAGTTTGTGGTCCCCATCGACATCTATCTGACGAAAATTCTCTTGCGTTTGAAGGATAAAGAGATGGAGTTCTCTGAACTCGTTGTAGTTAAGGCTACCTTCCTGAGAACGTTCGTACATTCTGCATGAACAAACCTGCTGCTGTTCAGCAACCTGTGAACAAGCGTGTGAAGACCTTGATTTCGTAAGAGTCTGACAACATGATCATTCAAGTAATTGTTCGATCCCAACAAAATTATTGTGAGTTGTTAGGTACTTAGATGTCATTGTTACAGGTCCATAAACGCTGACAATGCGCAAAGCTTCATCGTCCTTGCGTGGTGAGGAGTGAGAGCGCACGCTATCATACGACATATTGTCTGCAAGCTAAAATGAAGCCCAGCCTTTGCAAGTGCCCGTTGCAAGTCCACAGGCTCCACGCGACCATCTCCGTTTAAGTCTATCAACTGAAAGGACTGCATGTCGCAACAGGTCTGTTCATTATGCAATCCACTTCTGTCAATAGGACATATGCTAATATTTGTGAGTAGATTACAAGCAAACTCGGTTCCTAGGGTGTTCAAGATAATTTGACAATTTTCGTTAGATCATTTAGCACTTGAGCTACACAGAGCTTTCACTACTTTCCTGTTAGTTCACAATACGCTTGACAATACAATATACATATTTCAGTACTTCTCGAATGTTTTTCTTCCGTTTCATCTTGCAAGCGTGTGAGCTCGAAGCGCTTACCTGTTTAATAGCGAGTTCATCCATTTTCCTCCACCAGCAAAACTCAACCAGTACTTTTATCAAGAAGGGGAAACAGTGTCCTGTGTGGGCGTTAGAAGGCGTAAATGCTCATTGGTAAAGTGCGTAACCAAATTTTCACTGCGTGTGACGATGTGCTACGACTGACTACGTCACTGCTAATTGCGTTTGTTTATTTGCCGGAATTCGTTAACAGGTGTCGCTATGGGCAGTACTGATATACACTTCTTTACAAAGGGATCATTCGGTTGTATGTTTACCTTGCGAGCTTTGCTTCTAGAATTCATCGAGAATATGGGTACGTGTGCATGAGAAGTCGAAACGACCTCCTTGTGGATTTTATTGCCAATAATGCCACTATTGTCAGTTTTTTGACTATTCAATTGATGTGAAAAATCAAGTAACCCTGAATGGCGGAACAAAGTCCGCAAAAGCAAGTGGGTATTAACGAATTGGAAAAATTCTTCGCCGCTGAAAACCACTCGCTATCAACAATCACATAATCTCTGTTGACAACAGAGTAATAGAACCAGTTTCAACGCCCACACCTTAAAATGCTGCCCAACTTACTCCTAGGTAATCCAAGGATAACCTGCCTCGCCTGAATTATTACCTGTAAAGGCTGCCTGTAACTGTTCCCACGCACTCCACCAGGAGAAAAGTCAACTGCGAGCACACAAAATATATGAAAACTTGATTTCATACAGAGCACAACAAAGTTTGGGTAATATTCACAGAGCAAGGTTACAAAAACACTTTACGAAGCAGCCATGGTGTTTGCTCTCACACAGTTTCAGCATTCTAACTACCAGTACCATGTACAAGAGCCCTAAACTCTGGCTTATTAATATTTACTGTTTGCTCAATCATGAATTGTCATAAGCAGGGACATACAAATCATGCGAATCAGGTACAATATCGCTCAGAACTTGTAGCTGATCCCAAGCAAGGGCTGCGACCATCCCTTGGATGAAACAAACTGCTTAAGCTCCAACTTCATCCCCTCACTCTTGAACTCAGCTTCAACTTCAGCTGCCACTTTCTTACTTTCTGAATCTGTGAAAAACTTTACTTTCAAGCCAGGGAGAGGCATAATTTTGTACTCCAATATGACAGGCTTGTTGGGTCTGAGTTTAATTTCAATATCTCTGGCGAATTTTAAATCTGGCTCTGCCTTGAGAGCTAATCCAGCACCTTTCCAGCCCTGCAAACACACCAGACTGGCTAGTCACAAGCCACTTATGCCAGTCTTGATAGGTAAAACTGCTACTTACAATGAGTAATGCTTAGGTAGTAGTGACAGCCTGGATATTGAACATGCCGCTGTAGAATTCAGATGATTACTTATTGATGCAAACATACCACATGCTTGGACCCTGTCCTCGATTGACCCTACTACAAGACAAGTGGTGTATTCTCATGAGATCAGATGATGTGGAGGTTGAAATGTGCAGTCCTACTTTGTGCAGTCCTACATACTTCACAAACTTATTTTAACCTATAACCTATTGCTTCAGGTGCAAAAATCATCGCCTTGAACAGGACTGATAATATGAAGCAGAGAGAACGTACTGAACCAGTGTTTATAGCTGACTTCAGCTTAAACATTCCACTACTAATCTCTTCCTCAACAGTGAAAAGTTTGAAAAATGTGTGATACTTGAGTTCCAGCTTCTGCTTGTCAACCCCACCAAAGTCCCGCAACTGTAATACACCTTGAGTTAGTTCAACACACATGAAGTCTCCAAAAATGAGAAGATGCAGCTTATTGTACAACAAAATGATGTCTGAATATTCGTGGTTAGCCTACCGTATGCTCCAGCTGTAGCTCAGGGCTGGGAAGCACTCCAAAGTTCATCTTCTGAATCTCCTGTTTCACAATCAACTGCAGCCGATTGGTGAGCCACCATTTCTTTTTTGCGTGCGCAACTTGACCTGCTTGTCAGTTTGAATGTGATCAAAGTTGCGTGTTTCACTTGTCGATAACACTACAGTATCATGACTCTCCTTCACGGGTATGTCTTGGAGACGATCCTTTCCAGACTCAGCATTCTGAACTTATAAATTACATTCTAAGGCTTTATGAAGAAAGGCTATAACGCACATAGTACAAATACAAACACAGCGTCGCAACAATTGTACAGGTTGTGACAAATTTTCAAATGTTCCGCTGGCATTCAGAGCTCCAAGATTCAGTTCTCTCCAAAGTGCATGCACCCTATAGTATATTTCACCGTCATGAAAGGGTCTGACATCAACTAAGACCGGTTGGTAGCAAGCTTCATGAAGAATGGACCAAGTTGACCAGAGCCAGTTTATAGCTTTTTGTGGCGCGCATTATCTGAGTGCTGTGATAAGATCTAATACACATATAAGCTGCTTGAGCGTTGTCTTTGTCGATAGTATATACGTATATATAGCTTTAAGAGCGAGGAAATGCAAAAGAGATTTGCCTGCCGCTGCGGCACTAAGCGACAAGAAAAGACGTTTCCAGGGAAACCTTGGTAAATATTCAGCGGTAAATATTCAACATGTAAAAGTAGAAGAGTGAGTAGTACAGTACCTTTGTGATCATACCCAAGTTCCCAAAGCGGTCCTTCTAGTTCAAACTTCCCTCGCGGAGACTTCACTTTCAACTGCAGTCACAAACGTAAACTGAGCATACACATAAACTTCATCTAGAAACTGATGCAGGAACAATTTTCCCCCATCCATAAGGCGATATTATCGCTCAGCAAACGAAAGGCTGCGGGGCATGAGTCGGTACTGGGGCATTCAAAAAAAAGTGCCAATAGTGGGCTTACTAGGTTCCATGGAAGAGAAAAAGATACAAATATATATAGTGTACGCAGTACCAAGTCAGGAAGGCTAACACTGAAAAAAGCTGCGTGGAAATTTTCCTGCCTGTAGAGCTCACCTTTGCGTTGCCTATCAAGAATTCGGTTTTGTATTCAGATACAAGACTACCGAAATCATACTCTCCCTTGAGTTCTAGTGGTTGGAACTTCACCATACTGTGCTGATTCTA
Source organism: Smithsoniella earleae (assembly GCA_032356285.1). NCBI lineage: Eukaryota > Viridiplantae > Chlorophyta > Ulvophyceae > Smithsoniella > Smithsoniella earleae. The sequence goes on along the minus strand of JAULKQ010006506.1, from coordinate 1,703 downwards.
CGGATTGAAGCAACCAACTGGCAGACACAGGTGGTGAGTATACAGAAACACGAATCAAGTTCCGAGATAGACCTAATAACGTTGGCTAACAATATATCCAACTCTACTGTGATGTCTCAGCGGTACCTTGCAGGGGTGAGATGGGTTTCCGCCTAACGTTGTGAACGTTGTGACGTGGACACGAAGCCGCTGAGTAGTAGGTCATGCAAGGACGTGTTGCAAGTGCCCCGCAATGGGGTACCTAAATGCGCACTTTATGAGAAGCTAAATATTCGTTGTAAACAATGGTAGCTCCTCTCTCAAACACTTGGTCGGGAGAACGTTCGAACAGGCATTTCTTAGAGCACGTTCTTGGCATAGGCAAGCCTAGGCTTATCTTAAGTGGTGTGCAATCCTGTTGCGACTGGTGCCAAATAGTGTACACAAAGTTGCAAGCAAAGAATCGGGCACTTTGAGTCCTTTCAGCTTCAGTGCTGTGTGCTTGAATGAGAATGTCCAATGCGAGTAGCGCCGTTTCCCCAACAAGAATACGTTTGCTGAGCCTCCCTTCTAGCTGTGAGAATCGGGTATTTTATTATCATGTAAGCACTTGATTCTTGTGATATCCATACAGGTGTTTGAAAGCTCCAAGAACCAGTCGTCTACTCCAGTAACCACGTCAGGGTTAGCTTGGCTTAGCTTGGTTCCATAAGTTTGCGAGCCTCGTCTCGTGCAAAGAAATAAGTGTGATGCCGATATATGGAAACTCCCTGACGTCTCCCGGCAAGCTTGGAGACTCCTGAAAGGACGTTCACGGATCTGAACCACTAGTGCCTGTTCCGCCATGTCACCGAACGCCTATGCACGAGTTTAGCCCACGACACCTGCCGACGTTATACACGACTCTCCTTCTTTACCTCCTTTCCTGTAGAGCTCTGGCCCCAAGAATTTCAGTTCTCGGTATAACTACGTTGAATACCCTGAGGTCAACGTGTATTCAGTCACTCTGGCAGTTCGCACTATCAGCCGTTTAGCCCAGAGATATCCATTACTAGCTGCACTCGTAGTGGCGTTCGTACAACTGAAACCAGGACTTCTTTTAGCATTTAAGAGTTTTGCTTTAGCAACAAGCATCTCTAATTCTCTTGCAGTTCGCGACATCTCCGACAAAGGTGTTCACACGGTGAATAGTGCACTTTGTTTGCACACTCTCGATACTGAGGCTGTACAGTGTTGAACCATATTACCTTCATTTTTCAGAATGGCAATGGTTAACATTTGACTTGAGAGGCCTGAAAGTTACGTTGGATTAATGTGGGAAGCTACCAGTCATGGATAATGATGATAAGAATTATCTGTGGCAACTTCAAGGTGTTATTTTTAACCGTAAGTGTAGCTCCAGTGATGCATTGAACTAATCTGTAAATGGAACATCCTTTAGTGCAGTTAGCATTAGCATATGTTGGATTGACCCATGTACCGATTTAACCCAGTAGAGTTGGACACGGATCCTATTTTTCACTGAACATGATGCAAAGTGCTGTCGAACCAGTTGGGTTGGTACAGACAAATTAAATCTGTTATCAGTCAAATGAATAGCTGATTGTCATCATGATGTCAGAATACTAGCAAGAGAATTCAACACGCTGTAGTGGTGGAGAAATCAGGAGTGGAATGCGAATACAAGTACTTTTATTTTTCGCACATGTCATCCCGTGTGTACA
>JAULKQ010006495.1:0-14142 GCA_032356285.1 Smithsoniella earleae | reverse complement strand
AGCGTGCTAAGTTGCTTGATAGTCAACACTTTTGGGAAAATTGACTGAAAGTACAATGTAAGCTTGAACATCCTTAATATGTTAGGGTGGCTAAAATTTTTATTGCACGATTCAGTGAAACTCAGCAATATGTAGAAAATCTCATTTGACTTATTTATCTCACTTATGAAGAACCAACTTTTCTTATATAGATAGGGATAGAAAGAAAGTGGCAAATTCTACACTTGAGCTTGAGAGGATAGATAAGGCTGTGTGATTTTGTTTTTCATTTTCGTATGGGGTGCAAGCAAGTAACTGTGATTTGTATTCCATGATGCTGCAGTCCTCAATTTTGTAACAGTAGGTAAACAATGAGCACCTTCTTTCAAGATGACTCTAAGTTTAACAAGTCTGAGTGCCAGTTATCGTGTACGTACATAAAACTGGCACTTATGATCCTGTGAATAAAGGTACACACGTTGTTTGTACGCATGTGCTCAGTCGCACAGATGTAGCTGACAGACACACGAATTCTCTATTGGTGATGAACATTTATTTCGTGCACAACCATGCTACAATGAACATGGCTGACAATTTGAGAGAATTTCTCAGCAAATTTAAAGCACATATACCCAATACTGCTTGAGTATATGTAATTACTTCTTTCAGTAGGTAGCTCAGAATGAAACTGACTTGCTGAGGGAATAGCACTGATTATGTTCACCTTCTGAAATATTCCACAAGAAGACACAATGGTGTGATGAACTGACATTACCTAAGCTGGGATTCAAACCCAGGCACAGCGCATACTGTTCAGCTGAAAAACACAAGAATTGGAATCGGGCGGACCTGCACTGTTGCGCTACCGCCAAATGAGGCCCGTGTACTTTGAGCGGCACGAGCAGCGGCGATTCGAGAGGACCTGAGGGGGGATACCATGGCAGGGCCAACATCTGCACTGTTTTCTGGCTTACCAAATTCAGGGGGAGTCTGAGCTGTTACATCAGGTGCTGCCTCCAAAGCAGAAGTGATAGCCTGTATGTCAGTTTGGAAGAGCACAGAGTCATCGTCCCCTGCAATTGACAGGAACAATGTCACTTACATCACTTGTCTGGATCTGAACAAAATTCTGCATTTATCTTCAGGCTGCCTTGTGCATGGCTCAATGAAGTTATAATATTGCAACAGGTCTAGAAGCACACACAAGCACATACAACAACTGAGATGCATCCTTCGTTGTACATCTCAATTATAGCAGAATCTAGAGATATGTAGCTGGTTTTAGGAAAGATAGGCTACCCAACACTTCATTCTTGTGCATGATGAGTCTGGGCCAGTGGATTATTTTGTTTGCGAGGATGAAAAACATAGGTCAGTCCGGCATTGAAAATGATCTAACAATTGTAGCTAGTGTGGAGTGCTTACTGCCTGATGACAGAAGAAGTTGCCAAAGGACAAAGGAGGGAGGGAGATCACCTGCAGCAGTAACTCTCCCACCCGGACCAAATGATAGCCGCATTGGATCAACGCCAATGAGGGATCGGCGAAGATCATTGCAAGCCAGTGAGCTGCCAGTTGTAAGCTCTGACAATGGTCCTCTATCTGTTACAATCAGTGAGTCTCCTGCTTTACCCTTGCTTGTGATTGGGGTTGCGGTACAACCAAACTGGCGGGGAGTTTTGGGGGTTTCATGGCTGGAGGGGAGAGCTGCCCTTGGCGCACTCCTGGGAGCTTGCATGTCTACAGGTGCATCACCTGCACAGTTGGGGCCGCCGACCTGACCGGGATTGGGACCCCGTAACAAGTCTTCAACAGGGTCCTTCCAACCACTGCGAGACGTCCCCAGCACAGGGCTAGAAACAGGGCTGTGTTCAGCACCTGGGAGGCTGGGAGTCAAGCAAGAGTCTGCATCGGCCATGCGGGCCTCAAACTCCAGCTGTTTGTCGTATTGCACGTGAGCACAAGAGCCATCCATCATCCCACGACTTCCCCGGGGAGTTGTGCTCTTGAGCAGGGCACCTGTGGACATTGGCGAAACCTTTGCTGCACGGCAGGTGCGCTTGAGGCGGGGTGATGTGTTTGGGGCAATTGGCTCAGGGGTGTTACCCGGGCTTGGTGGCTGGTAGTTAGGATTGTGATTGGGGGTGATTGAAGTGATGGGACGCTGGGATAGAGCACGCTTTGTGCACCCTGGAGACCTTGGAGTTGTTGGCTTCACTGAAGGTACTGCAGTTTGTGCACGGCGAGTTGATCGTGGCCCTGATCCTGTGCATTGTGGTATACCAGCGGTCTTTGGCCGACGTGTTGGTGTTGACGGCCGATGCCTCCTTGCATCAGCAGATGAGATCTGGAAAAAGGGCATTGTCACCTTCCTCTGGAGATAACTTGAGAGAGCTAGCACTATGTGGAAGACAAATATTTCAAGACGTAGTTGTAGTGTAGAACAATTCTCAACTTTTCCTTTTTGATTCATATTGACGAACAAGCATGATGAATTTGAAGCAAGATGGGAAATGAAACTGCAGGAATCAAAAATGTGAGTAGAACCTAAAATGGCCACTGATCTTTGTACAAAAGTAATGCTTGCATGGCAGGCAAATAGCTTCAAGGTGGACGCGACATATTTATCAAATTTGACTTCTAGCCTTTAAATTCTCTCCAAGATCTCACATGAAAGCACCATCATACACGCACATCAGCCTGTACCTGGTGAATGATTTTCATCCTTAGCTTCCACGTACTGAGAAAACGTGTTAGCATTTACATAGCTGGCATTCTTAGTTGAGAAAGAGATCCTGCCCAAAAATTTCAAAGCTCGATGCAATAAACCATCCAGATTTCGTGACAATTCTCATTTGCAGCAATAGCTGGGCATCTCAACTCAAAAAAAAAAGTTCAGACCTTATGCCATCTCCAGCCATAAGCACAGAGCCTCACGGCGTTGGTGGGGGCTACAGGTAAAGCACTAGGACTGTGAAACATGTTCCATACTCCTGACTAACATCTGTTGCAAGTTTACAGTAAGCTTTCAAAATGATCCAGGACATAAGCACGTTTCTAGTTCAGGATGATCAGGCTAACAGAAGCGGAAAGGAACCCACCCGAGACTTGCATGGGCTCACATCAAACCTGGAAGGATAATCCTGCTGATTCTGTTCTGCCAACACATCCGCTTCATTCATCAGTTCATCCTTTTCAACACCAGTCCACTCATGGCTCTCCAGAAGATTCCATTCAGGTCTTCGGAGCGAACCATCACCTGACTTGCGGACACCAAAGCTATGTGCTGGGGATGATGAGGGAGGCATCTGAATTGGCTCCTGGCCAAACTCTATAGCCTCGGATACAAAATCTTCCTCTTCAACACCATCAAGCAATTGCTCACATTCAGCTGCCACAGTGGGCTGCAATGGCATGCTTGTTAGAGACTGATTCAACATTGAAGTGGTGACAGGAGTCTTACTCCCAACTGGTTCTGCAGGGACATCTGATCCAGCAGCCTCAGGTGTAGTTTGCTTGGGTTCTGTATCTTCAACTTTCAATTCAACATCATTCACTCCAGCTGCAGGTTGCTTGGGAGCATTGTTCCCAGAAGGCCTAAGAGGTGATCCTGAGGGAAGAGCAGGACTGGAACACAGTGTGGGCTGTGCAAGTGCTGGGATATCACACTTTTCTGGCTGTAGAAGGTCACACTCGACACATGGTTCACAATTCAATTCTTGGCCAGCTAGAGCATCAGTAGAGATACTAGGGCGAATAGGCTTCTGATTTATAGAAGCCTGCTCAGGAGAAGCAGCTGGAACTGCCTTTTGTGCCTCAATCTCTAATGCCTCATTTTCTAGAGCTTGAAACTCGTTCATCTGCATTGTAGGAAGCTCAGGAAGTGCGAGAGAGTCTCGACGTCCCTCTGTCCCACAGCATACTTTATTGACAGCATCCGGGGACTCCCCGCCTAATTCTTTATCCCCAAAATCGGCTACAGGGCCATCCTGAAGGTTCCCGCCCATCAGACGCCAGATACGGTCAGCACAAGAGTCAGTTAGCTTCACACTACGCATGGCAACATTTGCAATTTGTGGTTGTGATCTAGACGGTGCTAAGAGAGGTGCAAAATCCTCTTCATCCTTTCTAGAATTTGGTGGCTCGTTCACATGTAATAAACCAGCATCAGATGTTGGTTCAGGCACATTGCCACGAGTTCCTGGGTGACACTGGCTGAAGGGAGAAAGTTGGGGCATGCTGACATCAGCAGGTACAGCTGGCTGCTCATTTTGAGTCTTTACCGGTTGGAAATCTATGGGTGGACCTCCAAATGTGACAACAGCTGCAGACGACGTCAAGTCGTGGCTACAGTGGACCGTGTCAGCATCAACACTGGATTGTATGGAGAACCTGACTGCACTCCTAGCACGTGTAGATGTCAGTGCTCCTTGAACAGCAGCCCCACAGATATCCGACGCAATACCGTATATACTCTCTGAAGCAGAGAAGGCAGCTGCAGAATCCAAGGACTCATTGACACCTACACAAATTTTATTGCTGGTGTAAGCAGGCATTGTCAACACGACAACAAGAGAGTTTTTATATCTTTGCACTCACAAGGATTGGACCATAGCAGGTAAATCACAGCTTTTTGTCATAATTGAAAAGGGTTTCAGCTGCAAGTTCATATCAAGTATTCTTATCCACCTCAAAGAGTTGCGTCTAAGTGATCACATCATGCTTGTACATACAACTGCTTGATCTGAGTGAGAAATATAACTAATAAGAAATGTAACTTCACTATATGAACCCAAGTTGCACCTAGGTACAACCACTCGTTACCTGACTTGATTACCCATTGGTATCTATCTACCCAAAAAGCAATACCTAGCTTGCAGGCTTAGACTGTGATAAAAAGGTGCAAGTACCAAGTCAAGGATCATTGCTGAGAGTGCAGCCTGAAGCATTATCAAGTTGAGCACATTCAGTTCTAAGAATCATTCAAACACTCCACAAGCCCCCTGAACACCTTGACAAGCACATAACCCCCCAAAACGCAGGTTACAAATCTTGCACACTAACCTTGTGCTGGTATATCAGTGATGGAGTCATTCATCCAGATACATGACCCACATGTCACAGCACTTTGTTTGAAAACTTGTTTCAAAAAGTAAAAGCTATTCAAACCGGCATGGCCTGCATACCTATATAACAACAGGGATTCATGATGCACCAGCTGATCTTGATGAAAGAAAACAGCTGCTGACTAATAAATCCTGGGGACATGCACACGTACACACTTGCACAAGCATAATGGGAGAATTTACTACACACCTTGCATCGACTGGCACTGGACACTCGTCCTCATAGAATCAGAATCTATGTCATCAATTTGGATGAACGGAGTGTGGCTTTTGGTGGCAACATGCAAGTCCACTGGAATTACTGGTGCCTGGGCAGTGGGAATCTCTGGCAATACCTGTTCTTCACACTCAATACTTGGGGCATTGCTGGCATCTGCAAATAATCAATCCTGCTACAGTTATTATTTGTTCAGATGCAGAGGTTCTCAAACATATCAGAGATAAAATTGCAGTGGTTACAACATTCAGTGCACATGTCTTACTCAATCATGGAATGATTTTTCACCTACCTTCATCCCATCTTAATAACAAGAACCTGGCCAGCTCAAATTTTCCTTAGCAGAAATATCCTATGTGCACACAAATTGAAGCTCACATTGAATAGCAGCAAGGTTGGCTGCAGTCTTTCTTTTGAATGTAGAGCACACATTGCAATCATTGTAGAAACAATGATACCAGTTGAATGCGTTAAGATGCTTCACTTATAGACTATGCTGAAAGATGTTGAGTTGGTAATTAATAAGAGTATCCAAGGGCTAAAATATGTCATCCTCTATCAAGGCTCAAAAGATATTGCATCATTGGGCGAGAGTTTCTCACAGTGTTGGCCCTTACATCTACTTGCTCCTAAGGATGAAATTTAAAGCTTTATCTGTTAGATAAAACTGCAAATTCTTCTATTATCAGATGGACATCAAGAAACAGTATACTACACACCTTGATTGGCAGTCAGGGGCTCAGCTGTATCAACAACTCTGTTCTGCGGTGGGGACGTCATCATGCATAAATCACTGGCACCATCATCAAGGTGCCTATCCTGTGGGGAGCTTGCCTCTGCGGGGCACTCACTGGGTTTACATCCCAACTGAGGAGGAGTAAGCTTTGTCTCACTGGTGTCACCAAATTCAGAAGCAGCAACTTTTGTGATTGTTAGATCCTCATGATTCAGCTCCATGGTATTCTCTTTCATCTCATCGTCACCCTGGCACGTGAACACAATACAGTCCCCCTGGCCTGGGGTTACTGTGAGCTCTCCGAGGCTCTGCTGAACAACTTTAGCCACAGCATTGGCCACAAGCTTTGAAGCTGCATTACTTTCCTCCAATTCCTCTTCTCCTGCTTCATGGGAACTCGCATCCTCTTTCTTCACAGAGGATACCTCGACAGAGAGCATTGGCTCTGTGTCTTCTGGCTCAGGTACAGGTTCCAATCTCACATCTTCTACCAGTGCTAGCTCTCCTCGGCAGCGAGCAATTGCTTCAGCGAATGGTGTGCTGTCGGGGCACTCACTGACCTGACGGCTTTGAATCAAAGCACCAGGCGTACCACTATTGGGTTCCCCCTGACACCCAGGGGAGATACACTGCCCACCAGCTTGACCCTCTTCAGTTACATTCTCACCCAACATCACAGGACTGCAGCTTGTCTTAGGAGACAGAGCTGCAACCACTTTGTCTCCCTCTTTCTCATCAACTTCACAGCCTTCTGCCTCTCCAAAAAATGCAGCGCCAGCATCCTCTTTCACAGATGTACAGTACAGTGATTTATCTCTACGTGGCGATTCATCAATAGCACCCTCATCCAAATCCTGCAATTCACTTGCAACACAACCTTCCCCTTCCTTTCCGGCCCCATCATCACACTGGAGTCCACCACTATCTTCATCACAGATCCCAAGCACAGGAGTTGTAGTGTTGGCCATCTCAGCATCAGGAATACCAGCATCCTGTACAAGCCTAGGGGACTGTGCCATTTCGTTCTTGTCACTGTTCAACCCGAATGCATCAGGGGTGCTGCTCCCCATCACCACATCGAACTGGAAAGGGCATCCTCCCTGTGGACTAGTAGCATCATTCTCATTATGAGAATGTTCCTTGAGCTTTGGTGTCTCACTCATGGGAGTATCATGAATGTTACTCAAGCACACGGCTTCGGGAGACTCACTAACAGGGCAAACTTCCCAATGGACTACTTGACTTACATCACCTGCTTCTACTACTTCCTCTCCATCACAAGCTGCATTTGCGTTGTCGGTGTCCACAGGCTGTGACGACATTGGCGACTCCTCCATAATGGTAGGAGGGTGGGCAGGCATGGAGTGGGGTGTGAGAGCAGTGTTCCTTCTCTGGTTCAGAGTTTCTGTAGCTCCTGGACGTGCAAGAGCCTCAGCTGCAGGGTCTTCCAAGCCTACATGCAATTCAATTCATGGAACAAGGAAACAAGACAATCATCAAAGCCCTCATTATGCCAGCTTCTAGAGTCAAAGTGTAATACCATTATACAAACTATAATAAAATAAAATTGTATTTGTAACAGAAATGGCCAAACTGTCCATGCCTGAGTAATAAACTTATTCAAATCCAACTCACTGCAATGATACTCTCCAGACAGAGAGTATCTCCTCGAGCATTTTTACTGGCATTGCACAGGAGCTGTTGCATGATATAGAGTCCACACTGATGAAAAACCCTGCACAGCTGCTACCTGTAGCCACAACCATACAAGTTCATCTCTAGTATATACACTTACATAAGAGATTACTCTTGTCAAAATGTAAGTGCTCTAGTTATGTGGATGTGGTGATAAATAGCAGTGGTTATTGTAACAAGTCCCAGGTAGTAAAGAACTTCTTGTCCCCTTCTTCTCCTTGGCTTTCCCTTATTAGCCAACCGATGCTTACCTGACGATTGGCAGGAGCCTGACCTAGCGACTAGGCCCCTGCCAACCACCCATGCAGATTAGTACTACCCTTAGTGTAAAGCTTGTAGCGAAAAACGTTAGATCTCGATATCAGGGAAGTAAGTCATATTAACGGTCTACCACAAAGGTCGGGCTTAACAGCCTGTGTGTGACCCTTCCTGGTTGAGCAGCGCTTCTCATGCTCCAACCTCACACACGCCAGTCACCAGTTCGCACCCCCAATACCTCGGGAATGTGACCAGGACACACGAATGCATCAGGATACAACCCCCACTGGCGACCAACCAACCCAGGAGCATATTCAATACACTCCTGAGTATGTCAGGTACCACAGAATAATGGACTCAGCCTGACAAAGGGGCATCATGCTTACTCGAGTCGGCATCATGACACCTAATATCTCAGAGGCTATTTTATTCTAAGTCTTTATCACACATCATATTGTAATCGAATGCTATATTACGAAGCTAGTCACAGGTCACAGCACGCCCTTTATCCATGACCCTCAATAATGTGACCACATGAGATAAAACTACATGAGGAGTCCACAGGAGCCTCAGCACTAAGTCCTTTTTTGTACAAGAGTAAGCCATTGCTGTAGATGGCAAACCAAGCAAAGGACCAAAGATTAAATCATGGTATGTAGAGCCGCTGCAAGGCATGCAAGGTAGCAAAACATGGTTTAAGTACTTCAGAAGTATACATCTGGGTCTGCAGAACAGATGTCTCAAGATCTCAAAAGATACAAGAATAGAACGTAAAATAATCAACAAGAATACACAGAAAACATTGAATGAGAGACCCACATCCACTGAAGACATATGAGAAGTACAGAAATTAGAGTGCAAATAATAGCTGCATTATTCATATATACATGCTCAGGTATTATTTCAGATGAAAGAGCAGGCAAGAGCAGTGAAATGCTAGTAAACGACTGAATGTACAAGATCCACACCACGGATGCTGCCATCGATACCACAGAGGCTAGGGGAGTGAACTACAACAGAATCACCACTGCCCCGAACATCAACTGCTACAGCATCAGTGTCCATCGGCTCTGCGCCAAATCCACCTTCTGGCTCACGTTCTGCCTGTAAAACAAACGAGTATTGGGTTACAGTTGATGTCAATGCTGGTGGTTTAAGCGTGAAGAATGCTGCCACGCAATCACATAACTTCATAACAGCAAACACATGAAACCAAAAAGCTACCCACATGTTAAACTGACGGCTTCATAGAGTAAGGCGCTCCAAGCATCAAGTATTGCTGTAAACACTAGTGTTCTGGGGAACCCTCAAGTTCAACTGGGTCCTCAATTCAAACCTGTGCTGGATCTACGACGAGGTCTTGTACAAAAGAAGAAGAAAAGTAAATCAGTACTGTATGAACGACTGGCTACTAACAGCCTACCAGGCTAATGTCCACTGTATCAAAACAGAAAGCTCAGAGGATACCAGAGGACTCAAATACTTTCAGATGTTGGAATTTAAAAGAATACTGCATGTATACTTGATAACAAGGCACGGAGAACCCAGTGAGGGGTCTCGAACTATTGTGACAATATGGTCAATCTGTAATGTAAAGATACTAGCGTTAGAATCCCACCTCATGGCCTGCTGATGGTTCCTGGTTATTGTCCTCTAACTGATCACCATCATCATCAGCGGTCAACAGAACCGCATCAAAATCTAGTGCACCAGAACGCTGATGTTGATGCCGAACTGTGCCAACATCTCCACACAGCACATTTCCAGAAGCGCATGCAGCTACAACTGGCACTGCATTGCTACTTCTACTAGAGAGAGCGCAAGATAATCCACTTGTGGCGCGAGCCAGCACAACAGATCCACCACTGCGGTCAATTTCATCAAGAATTGGCGACAGGACCTCAACCCTTCCAGAGGGAGGGTCTAAATCTTTGATATCTCGCTGTTCCAGGGCATCTGCGCCCATCTCACTTTTCAGATGCTCTTGAGAGCGCTCAGCTACAGCTGTGACATCACCCTCACCCTCAGGAAACAGGCAATCATTCTCCCGGCTATCAACATTTGATGGAGGTGTCTTTGAATACTCTGTAGCAGGCAACGGCCCCAGAAATATTCCTGGAGTGCGCCCTGCATTGATGTTACATTGTGCAATGGTATTATCATTCTCTTCACTCTGTGGTGGTTCGTCCGGAGTAATTGGAAGCCCTATTTCTATGCTGTTGGGAGCGACAGGTGTGCTGTCCTCTGCTGCTTCTGGTGGAAAGCCACTGGGTAAAGAATCTCTGCAGTCAAGCTGCTGGGAGCAGGGGTGCGACTCCACAAGGCCGTGCTGATGAGGGTGTTCATCTCCCGTCCCTTGGAGATTAGGAGGTGTGACCCCAAATGCTGATGGTGTTTTGGATCCATCACTGTGGAGTTGAGGAAGGGGACTCGTTCTTGGGCCCATGCCAGTCCCGGTAAGTGGAAATGAGCCTGAGGATACGGCCCCTCGTTGTAAAGACAAACTGCACAGTTTGGCAGCAATGTTGTTTCTTGCCTTTACCACTCTTAGCGTCTAAAAGCCTGCCCAAAATACTGAGAATCCACAAGAATTTTGCTCGACGTAGAAAAACCAAGATCTATCCAAGTCAGCTTCGGAATTGGGTTCTACATGTTTCAAGCAGGGTGCACTCTGCTTCAATCAGTTGCACATGGCACTACAAGAGCTTTCAGCAACCACCTTCATAAAAATAGCTATTTTGTATTCCTATGCATCTTCGAAGTCAAAGATCGTAGATAGAAGGAGTTCAAACACACCTGGAATCTATGGCATTACTTTCCATTGATTGTGGCAACGCATCCAAGAGATTGTCTCCCTGAAGACAGAAAAACAGATCACACTATGTTCTGATCTGCTCTCAAAATCCAATTTAAAGATATCAAGGATAACTTTCTCAGAATGGCAGTGCGTTAGAGTTAAGCAAGCCCACCTTCTCATTCTGTTGGTTTTTGTGCAGGTGTGGCATTTCATCATCATGGCAAGTAGGTGTCGATGCCATCTGTGAAGGGTTGCTCCAGCTCAAATTTTGGTCACTGTCACGCTTTTCTGTGCTAGGGAAAAGGTTTGTGTGCGCAGTTGGCGTTTGATCGTCTGTCTGATGTACTGATGCGGTGGACGTTTTCAGGGGAGATGGATCCTGAAGCAACATGTCGGTCGCAGGCTCTTGCTGCTGACCTGTAGATGCAGACCGCAGTGTTCGCAATACCTTATAAATGGAATTCCTTTTGTTTCGCTTATGCTAAGAAAGATCTTGCCTTTGGGGGTCGCTTCTCGTCGATGTTCCCAAAGCGAAAACAATGCGCGGAAGCCTTTTGGTGTACGATTCGGGGTGCTACCTGAAGCGCTATTTTTCATGATTTACACCACCTGCAGAGAAGCTCATTTCAGTTTGGGGTCACGTACAGCAACGCTTTATGCACTTCTTCGAATGCCCGAGTTCTACTGTGGTTTCCATTCAGGCAGAACAAAAATGTGGACGCTATCGGAAGCTGAGAATACACGAGGAAGTGCAGAGCAAGCAATTGCGCCATAATCAGTTATTGTGCACTTACTTCCGCTGGCACGATAGGAAAAACATGAGCCTGGAAATCCACTGTCACAGCATCTATTCTTCAACTTCTCACCAGGCACTCGTAAAACCATCGCAGGAACGACGTAAAATGAAAATGCTATATTTCATCATAGCTACATGTTATGATAGTAATAATATTCGCATTATATGGTCTAGTCATGCAACAAAACGGGACCCCCTTGAGTTAAGACTGGCCACACAACCGGGAGTCCAAGCAGCTGGCTAGTGTTGAAACTATGTGCTTGAATCTTGTGCATAAAGCTTCAAGGGAAAATCACAATCCCTGACTGGGGGTACAGCCGATACAGCTTCGGCCTCCTGGTAACAACGAGTACCTGAAAGCGTGCTCCGCCGGAAGAGTCCCGAGTCAAACGTCACAACCTTGGAACACGGAAGGAAGATAGGTACAGTATTTTCAAGATTGAACTGGTGAGCAGGCACATGAAATCGGTGTATTCGTATAATCAGCTGCGTTCCTGAGTACGGAAACAAACCATGTTTGTATTGCAAAATACGTATGAAATGTGAGCGATTCGACGGGAAAACCACCATCTCGTGGGAAAGTTTGGGTTCCTGTATTTAATTCGAGACAACGCCTGAGAGATTGTACGCTAGACGAAGGAAATAGTCTCAATAAATCGAGAGCACATGTGCATGCGCTGGTCAGATGGTGGCAATGAATGGACACGCAATGGGTGCACAGTCACTCGGCTGACTTGCGAGGTGAGAAACCCGGTTTTAAATTCACGCATTTTTGAAAAGAACGAGGAGGTAACAACGTACTAACACAAAGCACTTGGCTGCAGTCGAGTCGCGCCCAACCATAGAGATGCATACAAAACGTACATTCTTGATTGTAGTTACAAGAAATCACTCTCTTCGAGTCGCAAATTGCAGGATGCACCGAAAAATTGTGGCACAACACGCATAGTTTTTCTAAAAGTGTGGATGAGCAAGGATCGAGCAGCTCAAGTATGGACCACCGAAACCATGCTCATCGTCATGAACGCGTCAAGGCGACGCATGTCAACAGGAGTTATTCTCCTGCCTGTGAAATGAGGATGGTCTCGAATTTAAACTTGGTTTAATAAACGTGAGACCCGCCATTGAGACATCTGTTCGCTCACGTATTTAACATGAACCAGAAGAACTACGAGACTTCCACGTAATAGAATAAACCGCTCAGGACGCTGTTTTCGTTTCGGTCTCATGATGATGAAATTTGTGTTTCAACATTTCAACTTGACCTTTGCTTCATTGCTTACAACACTATTCCACAGACGAGGCAGTGCAGTGCAGTGTCCTGTGGACAAAGTTTTCTGAGTGGTGGGAAATATTGCGTATTGACCTTCCACCTGTCTGCCATCCGGTGCAGAATGTTTATGCGGCTATCAAGCAGTACAGCGTAGCTGTGCCTCCGCGTAATTGTCAGCATGACGCTCGTCAATCGACCGTCACCAGCTTCCTAGACACCCTTGCAGGCATTGTGCGCTCGCACAGCTCCCGTAGTTGGCAGCACGACCACTGGAATACTGGGTTCGCAGAGCCTCCACTTCTCGGGAGTACGGAACATATGAAAATTATATGTGCGGCTGAATTTTCCTGCACTTAGAGACTATAGCTATCTCGCTTGTAACATGGAAGATGGGAATGTTCCTGCAAGCACCATGGTTGGAATAAGCTTGCAGCACCAGGATAAAGCTCTTCCATTAAAAGTTAATGCCGAATGAGAACAATTCTTCTGCGCTGTGCTTGCTGAATGCTGTTGCGTATTGAGACCGGGAGCTCCCTGTACGTGTTTTGATAGGCTTCTGATGTAAGAACTGGATCTAACAGAGATAAATCCGTAGAGCTTTTCAAGATCCTGTGGCTTTCAACCAAATCAAGGGTCCGTGCACTATAGAGCATTTGATCAGACACACGCTGGGCTTTGTTATGGTGATAACCAACTGTATCCCTGTACTGCTGTAATCCAGGTTCGATGAACAATGAACGAACCATAGAACTTGTAAACGTCGATTTTACATTTTAGATATGAAGAAAACTTCAAACAGAAGCGCTGAAATGTCCATAGTAACTATGCTTTAGCATCACGAAGTACTAGCTGCAACAGCCAATCACATGAAGGCTGTACTGCAGAAAGATAATAATAATCTTTCCACTGTGGACCAACTGGAGAAATTTAAAAAGCTTGTCTGTGAAATTTCGTGAACAATAAACATCATCGCAGCAAACATGAACATGACAGCATTCCGAACGAATAATACCCATAACAGGCAAGTGCAAGGGATACCTCCATCTAGCATGGATAAAACCATGTTCAAATTGATGGTTATATTGGTTGAGATTCATACTCCCCAGTCATGCTTGTTACATTTATTGTCTACCTGCAGGAAAATATGCAATATTGTATATGTAGAGGACATCTAGCTGTACTATTGCAGGCTATCAGGTTATCAGTTTCTCTTGAGTTTTCATAGGCCTGTACACTTTGGCATAATAATCCAGACATGAAGTTGT
>JAULKQ010006484.1:0-14143 GCA_032356285.1 Smithsoniella earleae | reverse complement strand
GTATCTTTTACCTGTGCTTGTATGAGTTTGAGTGTGCTGAGATTGGTTATAGTCTCTATTGAGATACTGTCTTGGTGGGCTTCATGCCTACCGCTTGTTGTATGCACCAGATGCCAGGCGCTTATAAGGTGACCAGCAGCAAGTGCTCTTCAGTGATCTCAGTATTTTCTATGATGCCTTGATAGCTTTACTCCCGTGTATATGCAGTACTCCCCCACCTCCCCAAATGTGCACTCAAAGTGTGCTAGTAATCATAGCCCCAAATTGCATGTCTTGGGAAACTCAAAAAAGTAGCAAGTAAACCGAGTGCATCATACAATCCGCCAAGTGTGATCTCATATGAGCTTGTTATACTCTTGAAAAATCAGTTCCTCATCATGCTTTTCTATGTTACAATGACCTTCCTGTATCAGTTTCCCGGAGCTGCAGCAACTACATGCTGCTGTAGTGTTGTACAGAAATTATGATTGCTCTGGCTGTTCTCGATAGTAGCCCTCAGATAAAATCGATACTTTGAAATCCTGTCGATGAGTGATGAAGAAACTATCTATAAGGCAGTCATACAATTCAAAACAATTCATGTTTGTATACTTGAAAAAGAAGTTGTGGGTCATTGACTGCCTTTTAGGTATCAAAAAGTATGCCAAACATTTGATATGATTGACTTTGAAGTTCAAAATCACATCACAACTACAATCCACAACGATCATTACATTTGGAATGGGAACGAGCTGACAAAAGGAAATCATAGTATCCCTACAGTCACTCTGCCAGAGCTTCCTTGAGCTTCATGCACTTCAAATTTTGCTAATCCGTAGTTTACTGCTGTAGATGGACAATAATGCGGGGAAGACGAAAATTTTGCACAACATACCACTCTTAGTAGAATATGTGCAGAACTATGTCTCCATCCAACTCCTGAGAGTAGAAGGGTAGCCACTCTATGATACCATGTTTACACTTAAGGTGAGTCTTAAGATTCAGTTGTTTCTATCAAAACTTCCAACAACTGCTTGTGAGATCTGCAGTAGAAGGAGGCATCACTTCAGTTCCCGAACCCGCATGTATGCTGCTTGATGCTAAGCAGCTGCAGCTTTAACTCGCATGCAATTAGTATGTCAAACTTCGGCATAAAAAAAGCAGCCAGATTAATCAAGCTCGACAGATCCGGTGTACTGGAAGGAATCACTCTTGGACTTGAATCATGAACCCTCTCATTCCTCTCCTTCATCTTCAGAGTTGCTATCTTCCTCATTCATCATTGTTTGCTGATAGCATCTCATGAAAACACTGTCAGTCGGAAAGACAGGTTTGGCGGCATTCCGGCCTGAGGATAGATGTTCAATTACCTGATCTGCTCCAAAAGTCGAGACATTGAACTTTGCCAGGTCGCCATAGCTCACAATACTCTTATGGAGGGGCATGTCCATCATAACTTGTAAGGACTACAAACACAGTGTGTGGTACACAACATGTTTTTTCACATACATATTGATAAATCCTGCTTATGCCAACACAGGCCTTAAGAGCCAGGCCTTGTGTTTTTTTAACCAGTAACAGTTGAAGTAATAATGTTGAAAGTATATCATCTGATTTAATTCTGTTTGTAATCTGGATGCAGAGTTTTCGTACAAGAGTTGTCTCTGAAAATGTACGTTACATGTTGCAGGCTTTGTATAGAATGAAACGATGAGTAGTGTCAATGCACTATGAAATTGGAGAAGGTAAATAGTACTTCGCTACACAAGTGCACACTTAGCTTCAATTGGTCCCTAATGAAGTCCAAGTCGTTTGAGACTGACGTCGCCATTCAACCTGTGGTAAACAAACGCATTTGAGCTCTTGAAGCACACCATAATTCTACAAGTTAGGACATAAATGAGTCAGTAAAAGATGTGAAGAGGATAAGGCAAAAAATAAATGTAACTCAAAAGGCTCTTATTTCAGTATCATGACAGTCATTGTTGCCCAGAATCAGGAGCTAAAGTACTCACCTGAACTAGATCAGCATTTACTTGAGCAAGGATCAAATCCAGAGGAAGATCATTCCAGTCATATCCAAAGGGATTTTCTATCTCTCCACTGATAGCATCGAGACCCAAGAATAGTAATACAACAGAGGCCATAGTGATGGGAGTCAGCCATCCACAGTATGTGCAAAACACAGGGGGCAAGTGCATGAGCCATAACATAATAAATGTTCGCAGGTGAGCAACATACGCAAAGGGCATCGGGGTTGTTAGAATCCTGCATAAAAGAGATGAGACTTGAGAAGAAATGCTTTTGTATGTTCTGTAAGGACTGATTAGTTTCTTGTTAGTCCAGTAGCCAGATTTTTTTGAAGGATGTTTGCTACAGTTTGAGAGTGGCAGGGACAAGAGAAACAGGCTTGACTCAGAGTTGACACTGTCTCGGAAGTACACGTTTCATAACATATACAAATAGCCTGTCGTTCTGTCAAGTAAGCTCGAATGCTCTGATAATAAGTGTGTACTGAGTAGAAGCTTCAAGAGGTCTTGGTGTTGACACAGACAACCCTCAAGCAACATGATGGGATCACATGTTCGTCCTATGGTGGCCTAATGACTAGTTCTTGTTGTCACATTAAATAATTGAATTGCGAGGTGTATGTGTTTGATTTAAGGTGCATCTGGATCTTGCCCTACAGTGACAAACAAGGATATATGGATGCTTGTGTGTGTGTGTGCACATGCACACACACACATCGGTCAATTACAAGTTGCTCAGACAAAGCTGTTTGTAGTGATCGCGCAGAAGGTTCATCACATTACTTACGATTCATACAAGCTTGGCTCCATGATTAAGACCAGTTAAAAAATCTTGAGTCAACCAGCACAGTGATACTGGACTGAATATAAGAATTCATAACTTACAAATAAGAGAAAATTCAGGGAAAGAAAAATATCCTCCAGAAGTCCCCAACTGCATTTCTTTAAGGGTACCCCAATAAGTGATAGGGCTGAATAAGAAGAGGATATAAGTAATTTGTGTAAATAATATACGCATTCAAAGCCTTTTATCACACAATGTCTTCCTTGATCCACCACCTCATTATTGGAAGGCATAAGATGTGGAAATAATGTGGCTTGAAATTGAAACTCATGGTGAACATGGGGCATGCTCAGCACAAACTGATTCACAGGAATCCAGTAATATCTAGATTATTCAATTTCTTGATGAACATGCACCCAGACCTATTATATCGAAGCCCTATTATTTTACTTTTTTCAGACACAGAAGTCAAAATCAGAAGTGTACATGAACAATGATGTAGAATATCTTTGGAGTCTGGGATGTCATGAATGAGAGTACATAGAGTGAGACTGATGATCACACATTTCACAAGTGCCAATAGAATTAACGACATCCGAGATGTTGAGATCCATAGCTGGAGTAAGGTCTGGGAGCAATGCCCTGCTGTTGACTGCCTCAGTCAGTAATTCTGATAATCGCTGTGCAGCTGCAAAAGCCTTATTTCTCGATGCATCCAGAAAGTTTACTGCATCTTGGCTCAGTACACCTCTGATATTTTCAACATACGACTCATCACGAATGTGTTGTTTTAGCATAGCAATTGATGCAACTGTCCAACGAATGAACTTTTCAGCCAGATAATAGTCGTTAATGAAGCTTGCAGCCTGGCGCCCAAGGTCACGTGAATGGTTCACCACCTCACGGAAGCACCTCCTTCCTTCCCACCAACGCTCGTAGCCTGTGTTGACTCGAAAGACCAGTAAGAAGGTTACTGCAGCCCCAACGATAGCTGCAGGGACCTGAACACACAGTCCATAGCCTAAGCCTAACAATGGTGAGACTGCAGTCAAGGATAAAAGTCTACACTCTCCTATCTCAAGAGAGAAACACGTGTGTCATTGTACTCCACAGAATATCATGCAGCACTGATCTAGTGCAATGAGCAGGGTTGGAACAGCCCACACCTCCAGTCCTCGGCAGTAGGCAAAAAACAGACGCTGCCAGTCCTTGATGTTGGTGTCTGGCTTGTGGTGATCTTCGGTCATAATTCGATTGAAGTTACCACCACCCATACAGATTGCAGTGAGAGCTAGGGTGTAGATCATGATCACCAGCACTGGCGCCCAAGGTACAGGACGCCCTTGTAGGGTGAGCACTGTTTGTGTCCATTCATGACCAAACTTCCCTTCTGAATCCTCCCGGGCATCTATCAATAATGTCACCCCTTCACCACCACCTTTCTCGTTATAGTAGTCAGCCCAATTGGCTGGTTTTCTGGCTGAGCTGTAATGCTTCCGTGCTCTTGGAAAAGAGTATGGGCCACGCCATATACTGTAAGCTGGGGGGAGGGGCTGCACAATAAGCCATTACAATTCATTTGAATGACAGTGACCAATATAGCATCGAAATGCCAGCTATACAACAGTGATTTTGAGGTGTGTTATGACACAAACGCAGACAAGGTTAGCCCCAGACCAACTTGACAGAACATATTCCTTTGTGTGCTTTAGAAGTCTATTTATATTCAATATAAGCTATGAAGAAATGTTGCAAAATGCATGAACACAGCTCAGGATTTTCTTGTTTCCAAGTTTTCAAGGAGCCCAGTTCAGAAGATGCTTGTAGATCTTTTGACCAACTAAGGACATTGCAGAATCACACCGGTCTCTCCCAATATTTTTCATGGAAGGTCTGGTCATTGTGCACATACTTGACATAAGCTGGATTGTAGTTCAGTGTAGGTTCCTCTTCTCTACAGAATAGCGATGATTCCTGTTCGCCCTTTCTGTAAGAACCTCACAAAAATAAGTCCATTGAACAAGTTCATTGGTTTTTCTCATGAGGCAAAAAGTCAAGATAACAATGCTGTGTCGATGCATTACTTATATTGCAAGTTTTTCCAGTTGAAAGTTGGTGTGCGCCACTAAATGATTGGCTTCCCGGCTTGCTTTGCAAATGGTGAAAGTTGTGGCATGAGCAAGAGTCATGGTTAGCACTGATTCTTCATTAGAAGTAGATCAAGTGTCAAAACAGTTAAAAACTCCAGCTCCTCAAGACTGACATTCACCTGCCCAACTAGTGCAAAAAAGCTGCTGTTGATTGCGCTGCATACCCGGACACTAGCAGATTTCCTTGTTTTGCCTTCTTGATTACCCCTGCAGCTTCCAATTGGATGCCATCCAGTACTTGGTGACCCATCCACTCGCGCTCTATTGACAGTCGTGGATGGGGAGTGATATGTAGCTTCTTCTTGTGAATACTCCCCTTACTAAAAGATAAACACGAGTCTTTCTGTTTTGGAGCCATCTGTGAAATCATTGATCCCATTGACTCCAATGGTGTCAACATTCGTTCTGCCGTTGGGGCGTGCTGTAATTCATCCAAGACGTTCAAGTTAGCGGCAGAGCTCTCCAAGTGTACCGAGCACTGCTGGGGGGTGGAATTACTTTCTGCATTTTGTTCATTCAATAGTATTGGCACTGCGTCCTTTAGCCCTAGCGTTACCGTTGCCCTCGTACTTTCACTTGGTTGCGGCACCCCGTTTCTTGACGCATGCCCTGTAGATCGAGCCGTATGACAAACGAAACTTTTTAACGCCTCCCGTAGTTGATTGTGATTGGACAGTTAAATGTAAGGCCCAAAGTTGGTGCCGGCAGCAGTTCATTGCACACCATCTACAGGGTTCTCCCCAATTCGAGTGCCTTCACCGACTGGCACCGAAGTACTGGCATTAGCATCGTTGCTGTTTTGAGACTCGAAAGCTTCACGCGCTTCGGAACATTCCACGTTTACCGTAAACGACTGATTTCTATCGATTGCTTCTATGACGGAGTTTGCAGTACCCGTACTTTTTCCGGTTTGTTTTGCGCAGATACCATCAGCATGGTTTTCATTTGTAGGAGATGCAATACGGAGCAATGCCTTGACCGCAGCTGTTTCAATCGGATGCGCTTCATGTTTCACCAGCATGCGTGAATAGTCATCAAGATGAGCACTATTTGATACCCTTGACGCCCTTCCGAACACAAGACTGTCTGAAGGGGAAATAACACGGTTGCATGTAGGTTCATTGTTGCCAACAGCTCGAGATACTGGGTTTGTGATACGCGGAGGCTCCTCTTTCGACATTGACCCTGAAAATATCCACATTAGAAACCGCTGCACAAGGAAATTACACTTTTGAAATCATAGAAACTGGCGTTTGAACCTCTGCGTCTCCAATTGTGCTTAGCTTGCTCCCGAAAAGGCACCCTCAGATTTGGGCGCGATGGCACATCGGTATCATACGGAGCTGGTGGTACTGTGAACCAAGTGTGAAAGTCCCCGCTGTTTTGCACACTGCTCGCAGGGCGGTAGACTGTATCGGGTTGCCTACGAGTGTCGCTTCGATCGTCAGCATTTGTCACAGAACGCATGGTGAAGAAACGTAAGGAGAGAGATAAAGAGAGAGCAACAATGGCGAGAGAAAAAATATTGTTCCACTAATATGCTCTAATTCAATTGTCGAGTGCGAAGTTGTTTGCTTAGTGCTTCTCCAGGGAGCATCACTACACTTCCTGTTCTTATCCATTACGTGACAACGACTTCGTAACTTGTGTTTCGAGCAATCCACAGCGAATTTCATGTGTCAAAGTTATGACAATGATGTCTCGTGCCATGCTCTGTACATGGGAACTTGTACGGCAGGGTGCCAGGAGAGAGGAAGGCGCCGGTATGCATGAAATATCCCCCAAGTGGTTGAGGGGGAAGATTGCACCTCAAAATCTGGTACTTTGCCAAAGCACGCTGTTGGAGGGAGTGCTACGATTTGAGCAAAGCAGAACGTCTCATTAAATTTGTAGCATACGGTCACTTTGGTAGGCCGTATAATCTCAATCTAACCAGTGTTGTAGTGATGAATGTGTAACGCCCAGTCACAAGAAACACTCTGTTTCGAGAATTAATGTCCTCCAGGGCTTAGATCATTTTGTGTCAACGCAATTTTTCTTATGTCGCGATTCGGAGACAGAGATAAGGAACGCAGGACTCTGGGAAGGTCAGCCCTCTACTAGGAAATTGGGAAGGAGCTTTCAGCAAGAATATTATAATTTGAATAATTAAGTGATACTTGCTGTGAATTTTGAGGCAACCATCTTGTTCCTTCACGGTGTGTAACGTGCAGAGGGCGTGGACGAGGACGAGTATCAGGGAACAACAGGCATCACCAACATAATGAAGGCCATGATGCAAAAACAGCGTCAGAACCAGGCGTACCCTTGTCAGAAGCGACGACTGATGCAGGCAACGCTCAGTTGAAGGCAGCCCACGATGAGAATCGCTTTGATTGCGCTGCAGCGAAAGCGTTCTTGGATGCAAGATGGGGGGATGCAAATTCTCATTCTAGCTCAGTCACTCTCAAACAGCAGCAATCAGCATGGGGCAACGGTAAGGCCGCCTTCCTAGCTAACCTCGATTTTACCGCTGAGGTATTAGAGAAGGTGAAGGCCTCCACGTGAACAATTTTGACAGCGCTAGCGGAAGAAAGGAGAATATATGGCAGCAGTGTGTTCATTTTAAATAGTACAGGGGGTAACAGGGCAGCAAGGTGATGTACATAGATTGTGATTGCACAGTTGGCCATGTCAGGTTGACCGTCAGACTAGTCTAATTTGTCCAGATCTGGATGCTGTTACACAGTCCAGGAACTCAATTGTGTGAAAGTGCTTTCAAGACACAGGTTCCTCAATTTTGAATGTGGGGCTAGGTACATCATCAGTGTGCAGGTGTATCGATCGATAGTTTACAAAGCGATCAAAGTGTATCCTTCGTACAGTGCTGCCCAGTTATTCAGAAGCAATGTTAACAGACAGACAGTAGCACGAGTTGAACTTTTTTCAGCTAGTAAGTGGCCCAGGGTAACTCAAAATTATTGTAAGGATGTGGTTGCTCTTGAACCCCTCCCAAGCGGTGTATCGAGTGCATGGAAATACTATTTTGAGCAGTTGTGCCAGGCTCGATCGCTGGAGTACTCTGCACTTTTTTGTCCAGTCCATTTTCGGGTGGAGAAGCTGGGTGAAGTACACCGGAGAGGATAGCCAAGCTTGTAACCGCACGCTGATCTTGACTCGCTCGCCTTGGGGACGAGAATGGCGATTGTGGATGTAGCCTATGTCGCATGGCTCGGGTCAACCTGTATAAGCTCCTTAGCATTGAAGTAGCACACAAGTTGGTGGAGCTTTCAAAGAATCACGTAGGGCTGAGAACATCTCATAAAACAAGCTCTTTCAGAGAGAAGTCGCTCTTGAAAGTACCAACGGGGACAAAACAAGCTCTGCTTTAATTCTGGATGTCTCAGTCCTGAAAATGACCCGAGCAGGATTGTTATGCTAACCAACATGGTAAGAGTTGACAGCCGACGAAGCTACGCAGCGAGGTTCAGTCGGTTTTTTAGGCCAAGTCAGTACGACGTTTATTGAAATTGGTATACTACACTACTGTAAGATTTCCACCTTTACAGGACAGATACAAATGCATTAAAGTAGGATGAGTAGCTGCTGTCTATGTTTTCTGAGCAACTGTTGATTCCAAGTCGGAAAGTAGTACTACAATCCATAACTCCGCGCATCGGCATTAACAACTGGAAACAATACAGCTCAGGCGTTCACAAAGGTGGTTATTAATCCAGTGATAAAGGAGTTGCTGAATCCGAAAACCCCGGGAATTCTTCCAGTCGATGAACTTGATGATTATCGTGTAGATTGCACGAATTGAGCGGTATTATTGCGTATATTATTGCGTGTACGTATAACATGAGCGTGCACAAAATGTTGAGGGGTGGGCACCACATTCGCCATAATTTTTACTGAAGTACTTGTCCTGGAAATGTGCGGGCGTACGCTTTGCGATGTTGCCTATAAGGAAAAAGTCCACTTCAGAGGAGCCATTCAGAAAAAGAACCAGGCAGGAAAAAAAAACCCCAGAACCGGAATATAGAATAAGTGTGACCACTGCCATACCTGCACTATGGGAGCACCTCATGGAGATTGGCTTAACTCGGCTTCGGGAGAAGCTGTTGTTCGTTGAAAGGCAACTTATTTTGCGGGATGCCGAATTGTGTTTATGGGTATGGTACGGAACATAGAAACGCAAATAAATCCCTAGCTTCCTTGAAATGAAGCGCAACTAAAGCTCAAGGCGCTTTAGGCATCCACTTCCTCAGATGACGAGCAGTCTTGCCAGTGACGACGGTTGTCGCCACACCCCCGAAGATTGCCACATGGCCAGATAGATCACCAGCACGATCGATCTACCGTTGCTACGTTCAAAAGTCCTACACAGACAAGAATCGGCACAGATTTTAGGTGCGAATGACGAGGCCGTACGCATGCCAGAGGGAGAAGCAGGAATCCAGCAGATTCAGCACGCGGCGTTGTGCCGCGCGAATGGCTAGGTCCGTTTTTCTCTGCCTCTCCCATACCACGTGTCTCCACGCCACCCACGCCGTTCGCCTCAACCGCCGGGATACCTCAACTATCAGCTTCTCCGCAGCTGCCTGCATGCCACGGTCAAACGCGTTGCTCAAAAAGCAAGCTTTAAACTCTGCGCGCGACTGGACTACAACGAGTCTGACTCTGCCAGCGCACACGAGCACTTGGCGCGAACACAGGCGCAGCTATCCGCTTCAAGCTGTCTCGCTGGTGCCCAAAACAATAGAAGCATACTCTTGTATTAGGGAGAAAACCAGGCGCCACCCATCAGGGATTGGTTCAGTCCAGTCAACCTGCAAGGTAGCTCATCATACAGGCAGTTCTTCTGAACTTAGGCGCCTAGTTTAAGACATTTATCGCCGAGTTATTGTGAAACTGGGTTATCAAATGTGCTGTAACCTGGGGTTTCTACGATGCAATGGCTCAGGCTGAGGTAAGATGCTGAGTACATGTGCAGCCTGATACTAACTAGTAGATTGGAACAAAATGCACGAGGATGTCGCTTGGACTTAACAAGGTGCCCCCTTGGAAGCTACTGGTGTACTTCTGCACACAATCCAGAGGGGAGACTTTGAACGTGTTTCCAACAGTTCGCAATTGCATTCTATCGTGCACAACAGCACATCCATTGAAGCATTCAGATGCCTCGCCAGCTCTTCCGCAAGCTCTTCATTTGCCAATGTTCTATCTCTTTTAGCTGAATCAAGCAGCAACACTTTCTGGGAGAGCTTGAATGCACAACTTTGCTGTCTTTTCTTGGCTCCTGGTGTTCATAGAGCCAGCTATCTGTGGTTCTGAATGCTTTATTGAGTATCAATAGTTAAGAAGAAGCTTCAAATCGATAACTGTTACACCTCGTTAGAATGGCTCAGTTCAAAGTGTTGACTGAAGCCGAAGCATCGAGTGCTTTGCTAGGCCGAGTTGTAGTGTGGCAAGATCGCGAGTCAGGCAATCCAAATCCACCTTTTCCTTCCAAACCTGTCAGAGACCCCCTGACGAAGGGCTGCGTGCAGGGCAAAAAATCGCCCAGATGTTCTGAAGCCAGGCTTTCATGGACTCAAAATCAGGCACAGTGACTACGCTTCAAATGCGTACGAATCAATATTGTTACGCTCCAGATGCAATACATACCAATTACCCCGGAATAAAATGGTGTTAATGCTCGACGCCTGCCTCAACGAGGACAGGGCTGTACGCAGTAAGGCTTACCTGCACGCGCAGCGTCATGGCCGCGGCACGCCGCGCAGAATCAGTCCAGAACACAAACGCCGTTCTCAGGGTCAGCAACCGCATGCGTGCAGTCGCGGACGCCACCAAGTCCAGGTCGGCGGCCCGCGTTATCTCCGCAGCGCGCCGCCACGCTCGAACCGCCCGCCTGGTCGCGCATTTCCACTGCATGGCTTTGATACCTGTCTCGGCGCGCGCGTGCTGCAGCCACATCTCCCAGCACGCACGCTGCACCGTTAAGAGGCGGCGTTCGCGCATCGCCCGCGCCTGCGAACACATGCATGCACGCCCGCGCCACCCTTGAAACATAGCCAACAACAGCGCCCGACGCTGCCGCGTCGCCAGAACCTTCCCCGCGGCCAGGGCACACTTAACGGCGCGCTGTTTCCGAACAAAAGCGTCAAACTTGAACCGCATTTCTTCCGCCAAGCTGTGCCAGCTCGACAGCAGACGCGCCAACTTCGCGCGGACTAGCACCTCGACGCACCGCACGACGACCTGTCGCTCGCTCTTCTCGGCCGACACATACGACGCCCAACGCGTCAGGACGCGGCGCTGCACATGCACTGGTCACAATAACACACACATGAAATCCATAACATGAAACTTGGCTCACAGCCCACGTCACACCACCGAAATGCCCATGGAACAAGAACACAGCCTGACTTAAAGAATACAGAGAGTTCCTAGTTCTTTTAAGCATGGCTAAAGCAGCCTACTCCTAGCGCCTTCAATCACTATTCTGGACTTCTAATACCCCACTGCTAGCTCAACACGTGGTAGTCTCAGCTTCAATGCATGTAGAAGGCATGATGCTTGAAAGCGTCATGGATAGGATTAATAAACTGAGATATAATAAGCTACCGACAGTTATATCTAACAGATGAGTCCACCAGTGCGATCATAGGACAAACAACCTTCGGCATCTGAAGTTGTGTGGCATTTCGCTGCATGCTAAGTACTTTGTACATTTGCCGACATATCCGGATGCGCTTGAGCCAGCCCTTGCAGGACAGGAAGTGCTCAACGCTGAGATAAGCACAGGCTTGGAAGTCGAAAAGTTCGCAGGTGCACCGGCGGGCGATGAAGAGGTGAAGGAAGCCTTTTCTTTTTCTCTTCTTTCCGTTTCACTACTACATTTGACGCATCTGTGTCGCTATACTAGTTACGATGCTCTGTGCTTCACTGCAGGGGCATCTTTGAAGGCCCGGGCTCTGCTTGTTAGATCCACTCTTCTATTCGAGTTTGAGCATGAAGTGATAAGGAGTCA
This sequence comes from Smithsoniella earleae, assembly GCA_032356285.1. Taxonomy (NCBI): domain Eukaryota; kingdom Viridiplantae; phylum Chlorophyta; class Ulvophyceae; genus Smithsoniella; species Smithsoniella earleae. The sequence continues at coordinate 2,185 of JAULKQ010006484.1, read as the reverse complement.
AGGATGCATGTAGCTAGATTGTGCTAGCCAGTCATGCATTGTGTGTTCCCATTGAAACCTCTCTGAAAGTGTCAAAGCTGGGTGTCGGTAAGTGATCAAAGTGATCAAAGTAACTAAGAGCTTTTAACAAATGAATGAAAGACACCAAGCTCCCTTGCTGAATGTGTTCATTCTGCTTTCCTTTGGGGCGTTCTGGCGGCACAAGCTTACTTTAGCTCTATTTGACGCAATTCTGGACTGGAAACATCGTTATTCTTGCGCTGTGCCTCTATTCGTCTTGTTCCGGTTCTTATCAATTTCTTAAGCTTCACGTGTTTCTCTGTCTGCCCAGGGATCGGCTGAATTCTTGGTTCGTTTCCCAACGCCTTGGGCTTGACCGCTTAAGCCATGTTTTAGGCCCCCGTTTGTGTTCTTTAAATCCATTCTACTTCTCCAGTTCGATGTGAAGAAAAGCGAGCTACTTCACTTGCTGACACGGATGCCATGGAGTGTTGTTCATCACGGGGTGGTGGCAGCACCCGGAAGGCTCTGGAAGCTACTAGCGAGTTGCAAAGAGGTGAAGTGGAACAGGGTCACCAGCTGTTCTGGGGTTGAAAAATGAAAAAAGCGGTTGCTTGATTCTATCTTTCTTCATTTTGTCGGCATTAACGGTGAGAACGTTATCCATGATATATCACTGGCCAGATTACTTCACTATGCCAAAGGTTTTGGTTTTGTACAGCAGAAAGGGTTGAGAAAGTCAGGGGGTGATGAAGCTCCAATCTTGCTCGCCCGTTCCCCCGTCTGCAGCACCTTACTCTCAAAAGTAATTGAGTTCAATGTGTCAAATGTGTCACAGACTAGGTTCTGACCACATGTGCAGGGTCTTACTAACTGTTCGACACACACAGATCTAAGAAGCCTGGGAGAAAGCACATCACACCAGAATAAACTGCCCCCGTTTCCATTGGCAAAACAAGCCGGACTGGTTTCAACTTAAAATGCAGTTTGGCTTACTCAAGGGGTCAACTTGCTACTAGAGTATTACATTAATTGTATTTCAAAAACGGTGATACCCCGCACAGTTATCCAATGCTAAACACAGCTACATGAAACGTCATCCGACTCCGGTGAGAAACAGGCGTTTCATCACCATATCTGCTCACTTTTTGATCAGATGCAGCCTGTTGCACACGAGCGACTTCGCAGGGCGGACGCGCTGGAGGAGGAAGCACCCGAATCATGATCGTAAACGCAAGTTTACTGCGCGCCGCATTCCTCCATGCATGCGCCGCACCGCCGGCTATCCGCAGCATAGCGCTGTCAGCCAACATTCTACGCTTTGCTCGGTGACTGACCACGCCCCGCAAACAATCCAGCGATGCACGGAGAAGGGATCGCTGATACCGGCATGTAAGCGCGGACGCGGAGCGGATCGCCCGATTAGATGTGTCCACACGCACCTACGTCGCACTTGAATGGACTTAACCTTGTCAAAATTGATCTTGACTCGGAAGTGAGGGCGAACACAGCAAGTATGATGGATGGCGTAATGTCATCATGTCTACTCATAGACCATCCTTTCTAGAGCAGCTTTACGATTGGGGACACGATTGAATGCTTCCCGAGAGTCAGGGCCATGGGCGATGTCTACGAGGCAACGTGATCGCGAAGGAAAGAGACGCAAGAACGTTACACGTTGAAGACGTAATTATGTTTATGATCGTTAGACAAGGGCCGCCAGATCCACCAGAATGTTAGAATTCGAGTAGTACCTGCCAGCGCCGCCATGACCTGAGGAGGAGTGCGGCGTAGTAGTGCGCCGCACAGGCGGCGTGAATAGATTCGCGGCGGCGGCGGGCGACAACGCACGCGCGCCATCCCAGGAATGATATGGACATCAGGAACGCGCATCTGTGAGCAGCGCACTTAGCTCGCTTTAAGCACTCCAGAGTTGAGCAAAACGCGCTCCATGCGCGCCAGGATCGAGTCAGCAGTGACAGCGAATGTGCGTCGGCAGCCCGCCTCCAGTTCACGGCCGCGCGCCATAATGCGACGCACCGAGAGAGGCAGCTGCAAACGATCGGAGAGACTCATCTACTAGAGAACCACAGAGAGAGATAGAGCTGAAGGGAACGCTGTGAAGGGGTGCAGGCTAGCAAGCACAATCAAGCCCTTGGGAACAAGGGAATGAATTACTCTGAAG
>JAULKQ010006473.1:1472-14153 GCA_032356285.1 Smithsoniella earleae | reverse complement strand
CTTACGGTGGCGATGGTCCTGTAAGCCACTGTACTCCCCCACACATCACCCGCATACTGCACAAAGTGACATGGATATCATAATATCAAAAAATGTTTGTGTACCATTGTACTTTCACGTCGCTGATTAAGGGTCTACATTTAAGACTAGATGGACCAAAATAGACACAATACAGGTGAAAACCTCTGTTTAATTGCACGTACTGTAGTCGAGCCATTCTTGTAAGTACATTCTTGTAATTATTGTCCATCAACAGAAAACAAGTTTGAACGTGGAGGTCTTCATGCACCCGCATGACGTACAGGATTTGCATGCATCTAAAGTATCTGAAACGGATCGGCTTCGCGATACAAGGCTGAAATTCTTCCGAACTTTCGTGATATCGCAACTCTACCAAGTGATCCGTCTCAAGCCTGAACATTTGTACATGACCAGGCTTGTACTCATTTAGTTCATTTTGTAATTCTACCGCAACACCAGTCGATAGCGTAGAACACCGTGCCTAAATAATTTGACATAGAGAAGGATGGTTGCACTAGCCGCAACCGGCATCTCCAGGTTCCCCTGCTGGAGCATATCGCACCGAGGAGAGGTATGGAACATACATCGTTATTGTGTACTTTGTGTCATTGTTATAAATGTGGCAATGTCACGAATCCGTCGACACTTTCTCAGGTTTCCTCTTTTCGGCACAGATGGATGTGGCTGCGCGATCAAATTGAATGATACGACAGCGTAAAATTGAACACAGAATGTAGAAAATTTCGTTTCGCCTACAGCTATTTGTGTAAAGCGGAGTGATGCTGGCGACAGGTCCAGATACACTTATTACTGCTTCATAGAATCAATGTATTTTCAAGCCTGATACCCTTGAAAATCCTTTAAAAATCTGTTCCTGAAATGTAGACTCATATTTGCCGGGTAGCAAATGTCAGCACGGTGTCGAAGCCTAAGGTGGATGCCAAAGCATCATCTGCAAACACAGATGTTGCGGAGCGGATGGCCCTTTCAACTGCTGAGCCCGAGCCTGAAGTAGTCATTGTACCAGATGGCAGCGAAGAAAAGCTGCCTGAGCCGATTGCGGCAGGAGAGGCCCCTATGGAAGTCGAAGCTGAGGTGGGTATCGCGGAGGTGACACGTTCTATCGTGTTCGTGACAAGTGAGGTAAGCTCTCAAGTGAAACTCAAGTCTCCAAAGTTTCAATGCTTCATCTCGCCTGGAGGCTAATATACGAACTTGTGTAGGCTTCACCATTCGCGAAAACCGGGGGCTTAGGAGATGTCTGTGGCAGCCTACCTAAAGCTCTTGCGAAACGTGGACATCGTGTCATGGTTGTTATGCCACGTTATGATGACTATGACTCTACGTACACTGGGGTAAGGCTCAAGCGCTCGAAATTTGCTGCTCACTGAACCGATTCGTGACGGTGAGCAAAGTACCGGATCGAGAAGCAGAGGAGTCAATCTAAAGCTTCACTAGTGCACGGCATACCCGCATAATGCTTCAGTGTAGTGCATTTCTAGCTTTCGTTTGAATGTAGGTACAATGTGATTGTGCAAATGTCTCACTTACAGATTGTCGGATACAAAAGCTTGCAGCTTATCGCAAGTTAAGCCAGTTTGCTACCAGTCTGTGCATCACGTCTCTACAATCATCACTTGTGCCATCGTAACAAACGTATAGTGCATGACGGGCGCACTATGTAGGTTAACGTAGACCTGGACGGGTGTGAAGTTGGCTTTCACCATGCTTACATGGATGGCGTGGATTTTGTTTTTGTTGATCATCCGTCATATCGACGTCCTGGGGGGATGTATGGCGATGAAAGTGGAGTTTACGGAGACAACCAGTGGCGCTTCAAGTTGCTCTGCCAGGCAGCTCTCGAGGCACCTCTGAGACTCAAATTGGAAGAAAAACCAGCACCTATTGGCCAGTCCTCAGCTGAAACATCCGAAGAGGATGCGAAGTGGAGCGTATACGGTCAGGAGTGTATGTTCGTTGCAAATGGTCAGTTTCTTTTCTGTGTCGGTTCGGAATTCCAACTTGACATTCAGCATGAAATGTTGATTTTCCTATGCCTGCAGATTGGTTTGCTGGATTAGTGCCAATTTACCTCGCCAGCCGGTACAGGGCTGGTGGGATATATCTAGGTGCACGATGCATCATGCTCTTGCACAATCTTCGTCACCAAGGAGTATACCCACCTTCTTCATTCGAGCTACTTGGACTACCCGGCGATTGGTATCAGGCTCTTGAGTGGCAGTATCCCCCTGAACAGAGAATGGGAGCATACGAAGAAGAAGGCCGCGCCATCAACACTCTGAAGGGAGCTATCACTACTGCTGACCGTATTGTCGCCGTTTCACCTGGTAGGTACTTCAGAGACATCCATTTGTGATTCTTCGCTTCTGACTCGTTTCTCGTGACAGCGAACCACCATTGCACTATTCAACACATGAAAGCAAATCTGCAGGGCTGGTTCTGATTGAAGCCGGGGTTCTTGCGGAATGTAATTAGATTGTTATGAGATTCAGTAATGGTTTGTGCTGTTGTTCACGTGTTTTTGAGTAGTCCGTAGAATGACGTGTCGGAATACTCATGGGAGCAACAATGGTGTCAGCAGCTTACATTCGCTGTCGCTGGTGTGCAGGATACGCGTACGAGATTCAGACCGCACTTGGTGGCTGGGGTATGGAAGATCTGTTAGGTTCTAGGCAATTTGCTCTTAATGGCGTTCTAAATGGGATCGATTACACTGAATGGGATCCTGCAACGGACAAGTATCTTCCTGCTAACTACTCCGTTTCAGACTGGCCAGAACTGGAGGGGAAAAAAGCTTGCAAGAAGGACCTTCAACGCGAGCTTGGTCTACCAGAGAAAGACGATGTTCCGTTGGTAGCTTTCATCGGGAGACTGGACTCACAAAAGGGAGCAGATCTGATTCTGGGAGCTAGCAAATGGATCGTAGAGCATGTGCGACCCCAATCTTACCATGGTCACGGGCTCCATCCTATCCCATTCGACCAAGCTGAACGAGAATCGTTCCGGCAGAATTCGGAACGTATAAATGCCGCTGCAACGTGACTTCCACTACCAGAATGCGGACCGTATGTCAGTGTTATGTCTAGACTGAACTCACTTAAGACTGAAAGCAAACCACAGCGGTGGAATAATCACCATAATCGGCCTTGTTTGAATAGGTGTATACTAGTCGATATCTTACCTGATATGGCCCGCGACATTTCATGCGTGCTACGTAGCAATGTAATACGCTGTTTGATACGTGATAGTGCCAGATTATAATTAGTGAAGCAGAGTAGCAAACACCGTGGAATATGTCTAATCCTCTGTCACTAGATACTTTGGGACATTATCATAATACTCTACATTCGGACAGCGTCAACGGAAAGTACATTAGGGAAGGCATGATGCACCCTCTATCTAGTCCAGAATTATCGTCTTCCGATCGTTGGTTGAATCAAAAAGTGATAAATATGGCATCGTGTAGCGCATGTCACACAAAGTTGCGTGCAATGCAAAGTTCTGGGGCGAGGAATCGTACTTGACGATTGTTTTGGATCAAGACAGGCCGATCGATCAGTTTTTAAGATATTGAATCGAGACATGCGTTCAATTGAAGAGGCGCCGTGGCTAGCAGGGTAACCACAGCCATGCAGTTTGCGTGTCTTGGAAAAACTCCGTGCGTGGTGCACGGAAGCACGTTGAGGTTTTTAACCTAGGACGGCGTTATACGGGGCTGAAGCTTCTCTGGGGCAATGAGCTCACTCATGCAGTGTTTAAAGGGGATGATGGCTGCAGGGTGCTCAAGTGGTTTGCTTAGGAACTGGAGATCCGGCACTGGAAGACGGACTAAGATGGATGGAGTCTGAATATCCGCAAGCTGCAAGAGGTTGGGTTGGGTTTAATGTAGCATTCTCACATCGTCTTACAGCTGCCGCGGACATTTTGATGATGCCGAGCAGATTCGAGCCGTGCGGGCTGAACCAGATGTACGCGATGCACTACGGAACTGTCCCGGTGGCTCATGCAACAGGTGGCTTGAGGGACACCGTGGTTACCTTTGATCCTTTCAAGCCGGAGGGAACTACAGGCTGGGCGTTCGAGGGATGTACAGAAGACGCTCTCAAAGGAGCCCTGTGGCACGCATTCCAAACGTACTGGACCGACAAGGAAGCCTGGAAAGGGCTGCAGAAGCGAGGTATGGAGCGAGATTTCACCTGGGACCACGCTGCTGAGCAGTACGAGCAGATTTTCGAGTGGGCCAAGATGGACCTGCCGTACTGTGGATAATCGTGAACGGGTTAGCTTTGGTTACCAGCACGTGCCGGGGCCGAATTGCGCCATCTCCTTCCGTTGTATACAACCTTTTCCAGTCGTTTTGACTGTTTTCAAGCACTTATTTCGAGAGCTGTGGTCGGTGTCTGATAAGAAGAATATGCAACGCCAGGTGCAATAATAACGACGTCATGCTGGCAGATTACGCTGCGTCAACAGAGTAGCCTTGGCGCACAGTGCAGAATGGTTCGGTGTACTGTATAATGTAGCAATGTTTTGCGGGAGTTGTGTGAGTTAATCGTCGATGAACGACAGTGTAACTTCAGGTCCATCGAACAAGTTACACAACTACATTTACAACACAACTACCTCACCACCCATACCCTGATGAAGTCACTCCGAGAGCACTCCAACTTTTGAACACGTGAACATGGTTGCACAGCTGTTTCATTGGCGGGGTAACGTCTGGACCAACTAACAGCCCATGCACCTCAAGACCCAGATCTTCATGACACCGATGCAGTTTGCCAAACAACGCTGGTTTCGGCTTAGGTATCTCTCCATCAGTGACCATAAGGATGTCAGCAAGCTCCCACCCTTCGTTCTGCACCCTTCCCAACGCCAGCTCCAGCGGGCGATCGACATCCGTCCCACCCCCAAAAGAAGATTCCAAAAACGTCAGTAACGTACCGAGCCCTTCGGCAGGGTTACTGAGATCCAGCTCGCGCACTTGTGATGTCCCGCTGCACAGGTACGCACAGTTGCACTAGTTCCTCAAAAGCAGCTTAGAAAACAACCCAACCCATTTGCACACCTGAATGCGTAGATGTAGCACATTCTAGACTGCTTCTTCGCCCCTCGCATGCATTCGAGTACAAGCGACTTAGCGATGACCTCCCGAGCGCCAAACATAGACCCCGACGTATCTAAGCAGACGATAATCGGGCCCAGCTCCCCAGAAGGCCTCATTTCCATCCTCCGAGTTACTCGCGCAGGTTCGTCTTCCAGCCACCCTACAAGCGGAGGTAGCATCAACTCACGCGTTGACGCGAACCAACCAACAACAACCAAAAAACTTCATTTGTGCTCACAGCACCGTAAACCGTAAAGCGCAAACCGAACCTGCTCGTTCGTAAGACAGGAGAGTCTTTTCCGCGAGTCGTGCGTAAAACAGCATCTTCGTGGTACGTGCGGTACTGGACGCCCTCTCCCTACGGCCCGCCGCCAATAGCGCCGCCTCTGACGGCAGCACTTGCATAATATTACCGCTCTTGAACAGCCCCTGCACCTGCTCCGGGACCAGAGCCGATCTAACGACTCCCGGGTGGCTACGGGAGGCGTAAACCTCCTCCGGCGCTCGTCGAATCGGCCCCTTGCCGCCCCCACGCCCTAACTCGCGAACCTGCACCGCTGTTTCGAATCCTCGCACACAGACACAAGCACCGGCACACAGAAACCACACCGCAACAGGCCCACACCAGGTCCCGCAGCTCCTTCAGCTGTTCAAGTTTCCTCCGAAGCTTCTTAAACTCCCTCCAGCCGCTCTTCTGCCACAACCCTTGGCTAAGGTTCCACCCATTCTTCTTCCCCAGGAGATCATCCAAGCCAGGTCCAAAATGCTCCAGCGCTTCACCTATACTCTGCACAACCTCATTCTACCTCAAACCAGCGCAGCACTCAAACAGCCAACCGCAGGCACAAAAAAACCACTCACATCAACTACCGGCGCCATTTCTTCCTCAAACTTCTCAGCCAGTTTCTCTGCAACCTCATCTGCAGCCTCATTAATTTCTCTCTGCCTCCGCTCCTCATCTGACTCCCTCCCTTCACCTTCCCCCGCATCCTCACACTGCAGCTCAACTTCAAACTCTGGGTCCTCACCAGCCTTCCCCTGCTCCCCACTCTCCAGCTGTTCCTACATCATCTCACCAGTTAACCAGCTTCCACTCACACACCTGCCAAGATCAATCAACCCCGAACCAACCTGAACATCAAGCTGGCTTCCCGCTTGCCCCTCAGACTCATCTTGGGACTCTGAACACACACAAAAGCTTCCCATCAGGCGGAACAGTATTGTCACTTGTAGCACAAGTTGAATCCAACAAAGGCGCACGTTCCACAGCGCTCCCCTCACCGGCTGCCGCTTCTCCCTCTTGGGAAGACTTGCCTGTAGTCGAGCCACTTGGAGGAGGCCGTTGCCTCTGCTGCTGTCTCTCCGCCTCTTCTGCCTTCGCCATGATGGCTTGCAGCTCTGTTTCGAACTGGTGTGTGTACTCTAGCATCTGCCGCAGCACTGGACAGGCACACACAGTTACATGTCAGCATTGCCTGGCAGATTAACGACCAAATAAGCACACGTGCTGCCGCACCTGCGTCGCTGAGGTGTGGATTCCGACGAGTGAACTGCGGCATCTCCAGCTCGCTCATTGCATCCTGTATCAGCAGTGCAAATTTGAATTTGAAGACGCTTTCTTTCCCTGCTTGAGCAAGCACGTGATGAGGGTACTGTTGAACTCAACAGTAAGCGACAACAACGGGGGTAGCTTTTGTTCTTTTTGCCGGTTTTAGTCATGCGAATAGGAACATGGGTTGCAGTAGACTAGCACCTGTAGCCAGTAAGTGGGCTACCAGTACGAGTGAATGGGGGCACTGTCTCTCATCCAAGACACAGACCCAAGGCATCCATGCAATGGGTGTCAGGTTGTCGTAATAGAGAAAAAAATTGAACTCTACGTACATGCGATTTAAGGAAAATCGAGTTAAAATTAAATGAAAATCGTTGAGTGTTCAGGCTGTGTCTGGAGATCAAATGAATCACAGGACAAGCAGTTTTGATTCAGTCAGTACCACATAGCTGGAGAGACTCGACATAAAGTTTCTTTACTATCCTGGGAAATTGTGAACATGTTGCACAGAACTGATGCGTGTGCATTGAAGTGACTTGCGTCACACCGAACTATTGATCTGACGTTTCCACTAGTACGTATATCACTGCAACGCGATCTCAAAAGGCCGATCGTGCTGCTGGAAAAGCGCCCAACCCTTTTGGATTTAATTGTCTGAGATCTTACGGTGTCGGTATGCAACTAAGGGTGTGGTGCGAATTTTGTCGTAGTTGTGGAAACACAAGTGTATATAACAACTTCTCTGTGGTGCCGTGCTGCACATTTGTCCCTAATGAGATTTGAATAAACTGTCTTTTTTCACCCAGCAGTGTCAAGCTGGATGACCTTCAGAGAGTACAGCCAGTTTTTCTATCCTATTTCTGCAAGAAAAGTATTACACACTTCACCAAACCCTGTTATTTCATCTTGAGGGCACCAATTGACCCTGTTTGGGCAGCAAGCCTGACAACCAGATGGCATCTTCTTTAGAGAGCTAGAGAGCGATAAGTTTACAGATAAGGTACTACAGGCAACGTCAACGCGGTTCGACGTTCTTCGGTAGGAACAGGAAGCATGAGGTACGTAGCTGCGCACTTTAACAAGCGGTGTGCACAAGAACAGGCCCGCAGACGAAGCTGCTAGAAAAGCAGCTAAATCTCACGAGAGAAAGTAGGGAGTGCTGATTGGCAGAAAAATTCAAGTATCAAGTAATAATGAGCTTCATCAAGTTCATCAGCGCGCGGTCGGGCAGGCGGTAGACTCACAAAGGGGCGTTAAAGACGAGAATCAGCCTGAACGAAACACAGACCAACCCATTGTAGCATAGAATTCGGTGAATAGCACGAGAAGAAAAAATGAACGAGATTTGTGTTCGCATGTAGATAGCTGTTCTACTCACAGGCTGATTCGTGCGAGCACTCGTGCCCTCACGATGACAGCCGTTAGAGATGAAATCTTGCAAGAAGAGGGAGATGGCAAGCTTCAGAATCACAATACACATAAAAGTGAATCGATTCATCTAGCAGAGTATGTATCCAGTTGAAGTGTAAATAACTTATTGCACCAGATCCACCCCCCCTTTTCTCTTCGTACTTCCTGTGCTGCGTACATCACTCCTCTTGTCGCATCCATTCACGCATCTCAAATTCTTATTTACATCGTGGATTTGAATACAAACTCATCGTTCGCGGTTCTACTTCATACGTGCAAACACGAGCTTTTGCAATGTTACATGTATAACCCGAACCTAGCTGATGTGACGCCGAGAAAGGGAGTCAAGTTGATGTGTAAATGTAGACATGAACTGACACAGTCCGTCGTGTTCATCAATGTTGTGTTCTGAATCTGAGTATTGCTACGGTTTCACCCACCAGCAGTGTTCAGCTAGTTAGACCGTGCGTTCCTGCAGCTGAAGGAGCCCGGAACCGCGAGTCGTTAGATCTAGAGTTGCTTCATGTAGGGACTCACGCGAGGATACAAGAAATAAAGCCTAAGCATGCACCGTCTAGATTTGATGTTCAACAGCTTCGGCTTCTTACAGTATTGAATTTGTAAACATTACCGAGCAAGCCCCTGCCTGTGCACTAAGTACCGAGGATACGAACGAAGCAGTCCACAGGGCGACTAACAAGATAAAAGAAAAATAAAGATTGTAGAAATTCAGGCCCTTTGAGCGCCCTTGTAAGCCTCTAAGGTACGCGCACCAGGAACTTTTGTCGAAATGGCTCCAGAGGAAACTCTACGTCGTAGCGTCTAGGAAGCGTGCCTTTACGCAGTGCATCGCTCCATTGTTTCATTGCAATAGCCCTATTCTGAAATTCTGCCACGTCTGCATACATGAGACCACATCAGCACAATTGTCTGGTTTTCACACGCTGTACAATGCGTATTCGATTTTGAGCGCATTAGGAAACATCTGCAGTACTCAGGTACAGTGGCTTGATGAAAAAAGAATTGGCGAGGACTGTTGGACGGGCTTCAGCCCATTTGCTGGAAAAAAAATGTGATGTACCCAGACTTTCAACATGATTGCACGAGGCAACGTAGCAAAGAAGAATAAAACACGTCTTTCCAATCATGTGAAAGAACAGCTCACAGTTTACCACATACTGATGTACCAGTTACTTCTTTAAATATTTGAAGATAGCACCGTTGCGTCTCTACGGAATTATCAGCAATGAATGACCACGGGATGTCGACGAGAACAGAGTTAATCAAGTGATGATGATGCTGGAACACGAGTGGCTAAGGGCTTACTTTCTGTCATGGGCAGGTCTGCTAGCGATTCAAGCAAGTCGACAGGGACGCGGGACCTTGCTCCGCGCCAGCCACCTGCAATGGATTGCAAATCATCTGCAGGTATATTGAGCTTATTTCTTGTCCCAGAGCCATTGAATTCCTCTGGAAGCGCTCTTAAATGGTGAAATTGTTCGAGTCTATGTAGACGGGTTGCATTTGAGATGTAATTGAAGCCACAGAACGGAGTAATTGAAGGCCAAGAAACATGATAGTATTGCGAACGATTTGTTTGGTATTTTGATGACAGCCTTGGACAACCTTTCATCCTTAATGTTTCAATCCAAGCCAAGCTTCGATTCGGCTCAAGACGCCATCCCGAGGTCACAATTTTCTTGTTTTAATTCCAAACATACAACTACACAGCGGATTTCTGAATACAAGTTGCTCGAGAAACCAAGAATGGACTCGGCTACGATCTTCGCGTTTCTGCGCACCTGTCACCACGATAGGCCATTTCATGGCGCTGTTACCAACAACATCTCTTGGTTGGGATCGCGTACTCTCCTGCATCTACATTGAAAGCATCGTAACCAGCTGTCTGGACAAGGGCCAGTAGCTGTAGAAGGTTAAAAGCCATGGAACGCTCGTTAGGTAGGTGTCCCCGCTCGGTCATATTAGAGTCTGAATAAGAAAATAAACAAGAGCATAATGTGAAGCGCATCTGTTGAGAATTGGATGGAATGCTCTATTTTAATATAATATCTTTTGCAATGTATTTTCTTGCTTCCTCCTTTCTGTAGAATGGCTGGTTTTTGAATTCATCACTATTCCAATTGAGGCTATATGCCGCCAGGAGTTCCTCCTTTTCCATCATTTAGAAGTTTTCTATTTTCTTCGGCTGTAGAAACCTCTGGAAGCGATAGTCACCAGCAAGCGAGGAACGAGGCGAGACGCAGGTCTACTGAGATAACTAGCTCAACCCAGACATCCCATGACATACTTTCTCGCATTGAAACACTTTCTGGCTGCTCAATTGTCAATCTTTTGGAAGCGAGCGTTCAAGGGACCTCTGACAATGACTTGGTGCAAAAGAATAGCCAACTGCGGGTTGCATTAACGGAATTGCTTTCATTATATCAGGATAACAGTAATAAGGTGCGAAATATGCGATATTCTGGGGATTCCAGCTGAACCGAAGTCACAAGTTCAAATTTAGTGGTTTCAAATTCAGATGGCAAGCATGCACAATACCATACAACAGCAACACTGGGAATTGGGAATGGCCAAAGAGAAAGCCTGCCAAAGGTTATTACGGATCCCAGGTGACAGCGCAGGAAGCTTCTCCGGGCCACAAGAGCTTGAGCTACAGAGAGAGGCGTACATCAGAGCGACATCATATTGCGAGCAAGCAACCGCATCTCATCTAGCCTTGGACCAAGCTCGAGAGGAATGCAAGCAAATCACTTTGCGATTAAAATCTGCCAATGAAGCGCATGCTCTTGAGCAGCGGAATCTCAATGCTGAATTAGGAAAGCTTAGAGCCAGCACAGCAGTGTTGGACAGCAAAGTTTCCGAGTTATATGAAAGAGCTACAACTGCAGAAATCCAGCTTTCGTTTTCCCAGGAGCAGCTGCTATCGATCCAGGATGCTTCGGCTGCAGAGATATCCACTCTCAAGCAAGATGTAGGTTCTCTCCAGGAAAAGCTGAGCGCATGTAAGAAGCAGGAGACTATTTTGCGACAAGCCGTAGATGATGGTGAAGCGCGCGTTCACCGTGCGGAGCTTGACTTACAGGCCACATCGGAAGAGGTGCGAGCAGGGTAGTTTGGTGCACAACGCGTACGCGCTATAATGCCTAGCGGCAATATTCGTCTCGTGCAGCTCGAAGATGCACTTCAACGCTTGCAATGGTATGAACGGAGATTGAAAGACCTAGAGGGTACCTCTATATCTGCAGACCCGTCAAACACTCCTATTTGTTCGCTCAACTCTCGGCGCTTGAACAAAGACGCTACTCCTAGGCCTCCGAGAGCGGAAAACGCAGGCGAGGCAAGTTGCTCTACAAAAGAAACTGGTACACCAACCCATTTCCGCAATTGTCGTCCCAGGCTGGTGCATGTTAAGTTAACCTCCCGTAACAATGTTTTCTAAAACTGCAGATGTGAGAACATCAAAAGAATGTTCGGAGAACAAAAATTTCGAAAACTACCCAGGTTTGAATTCTCCGTCTCGCAGCGTCAGGAAAGCTCTGGTTTTCAACTCGCGATATGGAGTCTCCAGCACCCCTCCGCACTCCTCCTCCCCTGCAGAAGCTTCCGCAAATCAAACAGACAACCCTCGTCCAACCTCTACCTCGCACCAGGAGGAGACAGATCCCTGCGTTGAGTGCGACGGGGAGACACCCCTACTTTGTGCCCGCCAAATCCCAACGCTCAAGGTACTTCACCAAAACGGCATTGGAAATCAATCTATCTCAGATACAAACAATATTATCATAGCAAATGATTTCGTACCTGTAGCCTCTACAGCCAGGTTCGCTTCTGCAATCCTGAAGATATGAGGACGATTTCTAACTGTTCTCTAGTTTGAATGATCTCACCAGTTGAACGCAAACACGGAGCAACTGTTATTGAGAAAATAAAGCTGCAAAGTGTATCGATTGCGTACTTATTGACCACTGTTTTTCTTTCATGTGGCGACTTGACTCTACATTGTCATGGTATTTTGGTGCTACATGCTGTTTGCAGTCATTATCTTGTTACACCATCAAAAGAGTTCTTCTGAAGCCATATATGCTTTTACATGATTGATAGAACAACATGCAGACTAATTATTTGCGGCTTTAACACTCCTAAACATTATATCATCATAGCAGAAAACAAAGCATCGTCCGGATACAGTTAAGAAGAACAAGCCACATGTACATCTGACATTATTAGTTCCCGCTGTTGCTTTAGGACCAAGCTGCTCATCGTATGTCATAGTTAATTCATTGCTCATTATGTGGCCCAAGAAAGGTTGTCAAAAGGAGTTGAAGCTGTTGGTGGGTGTTCAGCTGAGGGTCTAAGCTGATGTAAGCGTTTCATAAGGCATATTAGTCTTCAGTAATTCAAGATTCCCTACAAAGAGCATCCAGACGATTAGCAGAATTAGATTTATAGCAGTAAAGGTTAAGCTGAGGGCCCAATTTTCCATTATTTACTGCAGTTATACAGCTTAAATGTTGTTATGGTCGCCTTTGTAGTGCTGAATGTTCAAGAT